>CAWUHW010000005.1:2780077-3050282 GCA_963922195.1 Panagrolaimus sp. PS1159
AAGCAGTGGTATCAACGCAGAGTACTCCGAAGCCGAAGATTTTCGGTTCGGTCTGAAATTTTTTCATATTTTTTCCATGTTTTTCACGTAAAAACCGTTAAAACTATTAATCCAATGAAGAAATTATGATAAAAAACACAGATATTTTTAACAAAAAAGGTCTAAAAGGTACTTCTGCAGTATTGCACCCCCGCTTTTTTTTTCATTCACAACCACAACCGCTCATTCTACCCACCCTTTTGAATTCGCAGTACAAACTCACTGTTTTTATGCAAATTTGTGAATGAAAAAAAATCGGGGGTGCAATACTGCATTAGTGCCGTCTATAAAATCAAAATCGAGGAAAAAATGTCGGACCGGAGGACCGAAGACCGGAAAAATTTTCGGTCCGGTCCATGGTCTAGGTCGACCGAGAAATTTCGGGCGACCGCCAACACTGATTTAAGTTGATGAAGTTAAATGCGGTGATATAATATTTGTTATACAACATTTTTTCAATTATTTCTGGGAAATTTATCATAAAAAATTAGAAGCAAATATATTTTAATTTCACATGAAAGTGATTATCCAGCTGGATTAGAGTTTATTAGTTTTACTGCATATATACTATTTATTTATTCCCACAACTATTTTTGCTGCCATTTTAATATATTTTTAAATATTGAAAAAATATCACAGATGTTTACACATTGTTTTGCAATGCTTATTAAATATAACAGAAAACTAACATTCATTTTTTCCTTTATGTATGACAGTTTTCGTATTTTAGTTACTTTTAGATTTTTAAAATTAAATATTCAAAGAAAAATATTTTCAACACAATAAAAACTTCAATTCTCTTCGTTCGAGAATAAAAACTTTTATCGTTTTGACGATCTTCTTTTTTGATCTATGTGCAAAATTCCTAAAAAGATGGAAAAAACAAATTTTTCTAAGAACAAAAACAAATAAAATTGAACAACGTGTCATAGTTGGGGAAAACTACATAAAAATGCACTCAGAAAAAAGTGATACAGAAAAAAGTGCACTCGAGTAAATTAAACAAAAACAAAAATCAATTTGAAAACAGCTGTACCTAAGAAATGCAAAGATGTGAGTAATAAACAGAATAAAAAATACTTCAAGGAAAATTTGTGAATCGTTTTGTTAAAAACAGCTGCTTGTTGTCCCAAACTGTTCTTCTGATTTCTCATTTTTAGTCTTATTGTTCTTACAAACGTATTTTTTACATGTTGAAAGGAAAGCGTCGTTTCAACATGTAAAAATGCTTCATATTTCTGTAGAGGATGGAAGCGAAAACGAAGCAAATCTGATTTTCTTGATTTTTCATGGACTCGAAAGGAAAGCGTTGTCTCACCTTATTTGTGCTATTCTGAATTTTTCTGTTAACGAAAATAACGCAAGATTTAAACACCTCCGTTTTCAAAGATATTTTTGAAACGAAAAATTGCCTTTTTGTAACACAAAAAAATCAAGAACTTTTTAAGAAAAAAGCGTTATTTATGAAAAAAGAAAAACGATCTTCCACTATTTTGATGATTCCCTAAATTTTTCTTTTGTTTATGGCCCAAAAGTTTTGTGTCACGTTTGTGCCATGTTTCTTCCCAGACTTACCTTACAGTTTCCACAGATCGTTTAAAAGAATTTTATTTTTTTTGCCACTCGTGTTGTTCCTTTTGTAATTTTCTTTCGCTTTTCATCGACAACATTAAACATCGTTTCATTTATCACAACAGAAATATGAAGCAATTGAAGAAAAAGAGTAAAATCATCAAAAAAAACTTTTTTATCTCCGATATTTTTTTTGATGCCAAACAAAATTGCAACGCCATTTTTTTCTCTCCCTTTTTTATGCACAAATTTAGGGTTGTCGATTTCCCTTTCCCGGGAAATTTCCCGATTTTTGTGGGAAATAGCGGGAAATTTCCCGGTAACATTTGTTAGAAAGACAACATTTTTTACTATTTTAAGCTCATTTAGCATAAAATAAGTCAATTTTTTTTACAAAAAGTCATTAATTGAAAAATTAATTGAAAAATCATCAAATTATGAGCTTTTAGTAATTTTAGCCCAAAAAAAATTTTAGTTATTGAAAAACCAAAATTACGTTTTCGGGAAATCAACGGGAAATTTCCCGGGAAATTTTCCGCTTTTTTCGATTTCCCGGAAATCGACAACCCTATACAAATTGTTTTCGTAAATTACATCATTCTTATTTTTCTGTTCGAAGAAACAATTAAAAAAGTTGCCATTTCAAAAGCTTTATACTTTTTGATTATAACCAATGGTTATAATTATTAACCATATCAAACTTGGCACAATTAAATATTATGTTACTGTAGCATAATAACATCTAAAAAAATGATTACCTGCATGGGACAAAAATCCGGCTAGATGTACTTAAATTTTTAATGCAATTTAGTTTCTGATTTTTTTAATCATTTAATTCATTTTTCATTCTCAAACTTTTGCGAAAGTTTAATTTGCATATAAAGTTTTATCCATTTTTTATGTTAAACTTTTTTACAAACGCACAAAAAATTTTAAACGTGAATTAAAATTCAAAAACTCCCATAACGAATTTGAAGAGACAAATTTGATTGAAAAATTTTTCAAAAGATTGCACAATTTTATACCTCTTTTTTGTTGCATCAAACTGCTTTTAACCCTCCCTTTTCTTTTTTTTAACACAACATTTTACTCAAGTATATTTTAGTATATATAAACTTTATGATATACATTAATTTTTTACATTTAAAGTTTCACGTGTTTATTTAAATTTTATATAAAACTAAATAATAATATTAATTTTAGGTATTCAACGGTTAACATCTCTTGCATCATGGCAAGCCCATTATACATTTGTCCTGAATCTGGTGATGATGAAAATGGTGATGGAAGTGAAGAAAACCCTCTAAAAACATTATTAAAAGCAATGGTTATTTCTGGAAGTGCAGATGGAGATTTTCGTGTTGCATCTGTAAAAGAAGATCAACAACGTATTTGGGAACCTGCTGCAAAAAGTGCAATAAAAAAGAATAAGAATAAATTTGAAGCTGATCTAAAAAAAGCTTCAAAAGCACAAGATGCTGCAAAAGCTTTAAAAGAAAAGACGGATGCGGCTGTTGAAGAAGCAAAAAAGATTAAACTTGTTATGGATAAATCTCTTCCAGAAGCAATTAAAATTAAAATTCGTGATGCAAAAGATAATGTTGATAAAAGAATAAAAGTTCAAGGATATGTGCATCGTCTTCGACAACAAGGTTTGTACCCTCTCTCTTATTATTATTATTATTATTACATACTTTTAATTAAATATTTTTATAGGAAAGAATCTTGTATTTTTGGTACTTCGAGATGGGAGTGGATATTTGCAATCTGTTCTTGCTGATAAACTTTGTCAAACATATGAAGCAATTACCCTTAATACAGAAGCAACTGTAACATTATGGGGTACTGTAAAAAAGTTACCAGAAGGGAAATCAGCTTCAGGTGGAATTGAATTATCTGTTGATTATTGGGAACTTTTAAGTAATGCTCCACCAGGTGGTATTGATAATGTTTTGAATGAAGAAGCAGGAGTTGAAACACTTATGGAAAATCGACATCTTGTTATTCGTGGAGAAAATGCATCAAGAATTCTTCGAATTCGTGCAGCAATAACTCAATCATTTCGTGCACATTTTTTATCAAAAAAATATACAGAAGTTTTTCCTCCAACACTCGTACAAACTCAAGTAGAAGGTGGTTCAACACTTTTGGTTTAGATTATTTTGGTGAACCTGCATATTTAACTCAATCTTCACAACTTTATCTTGAAACATGTATTGCATCTTTGGGTGATGTATTTTGTATGGCACAATCATATCGTGCAGAAAAATCAAAACTCGTCGACATTTAGCTGAATATTGTCATTTAGAAGCTGAATGTCCATTTATTACTTTTGAAGAATTGATGGATCGAATTGAAGATTTAGTTTGTGATACTGTTGATCGTGCACTTGCTGATCCAGAAGTTAAAGATCTAATTTATCAAGCTAATCCAGTATGTTTTTTTAAATGTTTTTACAAATTTTAATATATGTTTTTTTAGAATTTTGTTCCACCTAAACGTCCTTTCCTTCGTATGACATATAAAGAAGCAATTGAATGGCTCCAAAAGAATGATATTAAAAATGAAGATGGTAAATCATTTGAATTGGTGAAGATATTCCTGAAGCACCTGAACGACATATGACTGATACAATTGGTTGTGTAAGTTTTTGATAGTTTTAAATATCCTTTAAAATTGTATATTTTTTAGCCAATTCTTCTTCATAAATTTCCTTCTGGAATTAAAGCATTTTATATGGCTCGTTGTTCTGATGATAAAAGCCTTACAGAATCTGTTGATCTTTTAATGCCAAATGTTGGAGAAATTGTTGGTGGTTCAATGAGGATGTGGAATCCTGAAGAACTTTTAAATGCTTTAAAAGGAAGTGATATTGATCCAAAACCATATTATTGGTATTTGGATCAAAGTAAATACGGTTCATGTCCACATGGTGGTTTTGGACTTGGTGTTGAACGATTTATTTGTTGGTTAACAAATACTCATCACATCCGAGATGTATGCCTTTATCCACGTTATATTGGTCGATGTGCTCCATGAAGTAAAGAAAATTATTCTTATTATTCTTATTATTATTATTATTATTGTAATTCGTTGATTTGGTGGGCTTGTTTTTATAATATTTATGTTTTAATAAATTATTTATTTATACAATTTCTGTAAAGTTACAGTATCCTGTGTAATCGAAACTTAATAAATGTTTCATATATGTTTCGAATCCGTTACTAACGGAAAGTTGTGAGCCTAAATTTACTTCGATGTTGTTTTGATTTGTTTGTCTTAGATTTAAAAGTTCAGTGAATAGGTTTATAAGTTTTTATTGAAAGGAGAGCCTTTTAAGGTTTCAGAAAAAAGACGATTGAAAACTGATAAAAGATGTCCTATTTTTTCTTAATTGAACTGCTGTGTGTATTAAAAGGCACTTGAAAAACGAATGCATATAAACTTTAGTATTAATTTTGTTTGGTGCTGGAAGAAATTCTTTTATCGCAGTTTTTTAATTTTTTATAATTTAATTTTTTTAAATATTTCTTTTAAATGTTATGAAAATTACAGTGATTATTTGTGAATGCTTAAATTTAAGGCAAAAGGTTTACTTTTCTCAAAAAGTCAAAACATTGAAAATTTTCCAAAAATCGGAGTAGTAAAAGGTGTGATTGATTGGCGGAAAATTTTAATTTTCAATAATAACCTTTTGTCATTACAATTATTTCAGATTCACCCATATTTTCCAATGATTGCATATTTGAACTCATTGAAAGTATTCGATTTGCTTGAATTCCTTTGATGAAAGTTAAATAATCATGAAACGCAGTTGTGTCTTTGATATTAGCATAATTACTGCCATAACTTTCAATTCGACCCAATGATTGGTCCAAATCTTGTAGAAATAAAAGCCATTCTGTCAATATCTTTTTGCATAAAGTCAAAACAGAAATTGATTTTTGATAATTTGCAATAGAATTTTCAGATTCATCAATTTGAAATTGCAAGTCTTCGATTTGTCTTTCGACGTTGAATAAATCATCTTCCAAATGTGCGTTCATCTCTGAAAACAAAATTTCAAATGTTTTAGTAGTTTCAGAAAATTTACCTTCAGGTTTTCCCTTTCTCTTCTTTGATTTTCTAATCGATTTCGAACTTCATTAATGTTAACTTCGCCCTGAGCTTTGTACGATTCAAATTCCACTGCGTTTTTCACAGATAATCCAAAAGCTGCGGCCGCAGGAATCGATAAAAGTGGCATCATAATGGCACCTACCGCAAATACTCCTCCACCTAAGAATGAAACAAAGGAAGCTTCGTTAGTATTTTTCAATTCTTCTTTTCGATTTTCATTAGCTTGTTGGCCTTGTCTTAGTGTTTCCTCCAAAGAAAAAATCAAAGCTTCACTCTAAAAATCTTCGATCATTCTTGTAGGCAAAGCAAAAAATATAAGACAAAGGAATTCAATTTTCGGTAATTAAACTCAAAAATTTTACTTACTTCGCTAATTTCTTGTTGTTTATCACAAATTTCATCAATTCGATAATTAATATCAATATATGATTGTTTAATTTTATCATTACATTTCATAATTTGCCGTTCGTTTTTAGTTTTTTCCCAAATCAAATCTTGAGTTAATCGATCCATTCCTCTTTCACAATCAGTCATTTCAGCCAAAAGATTTTGAGTCTTTTTAATTAAAATTTTTAAAGAATTATCTCGACAAACTCTCTCTGGATTTTTCTGATGTTGTATAATTGTCTAAAAAATTTGCTTGTTTTTACAAAAGTCATTCTAAAAACTAATAAATTTGAATTTACGTTTTTCATTGATTGTGCAAGTTCTTGCATTTGTGTTACACAATCATCATAACGGTCTCTGAATCCAGACATTTTTGATTTTACCCTTAAAAAGTCACATAACTAATAAAAAATTTTTTTTCAAACAAAACACAAAAAACTTTCACGATCAAAAAATCACACTGCGGACTTAAACATTTTTTGTAGCTCCAAAAAATGCATATTTATTTTAAAAAAGACTTTCTTCTTTTTCTTTGTTGCAAAAAAAATTACAAAAACAGTTGTCCATTTTTATCATGAAAAAACGAGAGAAATTTCACGATTAGAATTTGCAATTTGGGGAAAGACAAACATCTGGCAATTCACGTTTTCAATGAAAAAAAAACACATTAAAACAAAAAAAAGTTTTCAGCTGATTTATTGACCTTTGTGAGAAGAGACAAAAAAAAAGTTGCAAACAACGTTGTAAAATATTTACGAAGATGCGATTTATTTTTTTCAAAAAAAGCGAAAATTTTTTGGCAACCAACTCTTCTAACTGATTATGTATTCTTTCTTCTTTCTCCGTTTAAACAAAAAAACGCATAAAAAAAGCAAGTCAATGTAAAGCAGAATCAAATGTCAAATAATTTCTCAGTATTTATTTGGTGATAAATGGTTTTTTTTGTTTCTGTTTCTACTTTGCTCCCTCATTCTTTGGCCGATTGAATTTTCCCTTTTCGCAAATCATTTTTGTTTCATTTTCAAAAGAAGCTGATCATTTTTTCTGTTTATTTTTACCCTGTAATGCCAAAAAACTTCGCCAGTGTTGTTGAGAAAAAAGTGAAAAAAAAGTTGTGAAAGTACCGCCCTTTGAAGAAATGGAAAAAAAGAGATTATTTCCTTTTTTTAAAATTTGTGTGTTTTCAGGCTATATTTTTATATTTCATTTGTCTCAGATTTTCCGTGTCGAAATTATCAAAAAAATTTTGTCTGCTGCAATATCGCCTTTTGCACTCGCTCTAAAGTGCTGTCACAATTTCTCGTTCTAAATTATTTTTTCAGTGCTAAATATGGTTAGCGAATTTATTCGAAATGGAATTACCAAAAAAATTAATGTAACATCTGCTACTCCAGCAAACCTTGCAAAACTCTTCAAACTCGACATTGGTTCATTAACTCTTAACTGCGAAGGTGATCTTGTTATGGTTGATGGAAATAAATTTGATACTCAATTGAAAGATGGAATGGTTTATGAAGTTGAAGGTGATGATGCAATGATTCCTTCGGTAACTCGTGGAGCTGCTGTAGTACAGAATAATGAAGTTGTTCAACGTCCATCATTTGCTGTTATTTCAAATGAAGATCAACTTTTTGTAAGTTACAAAAATAAAACAAAAACGTTTAAAAAAACTGATTATGAGTAACATAGTGAGTTAGGGATAAAGATGTCCCGGGAGAACAAAATAAGATCTCCTGGACAAGCAGTGATCTTCGGGCACATCCTCCTATTTTTCCCGTTTTATAAAAAACATTATTTTGGGGCAAAATAATATTTTTGCTTACTTTTCGTTCTGTAATTACCGTATATCTCTCGCTTTAATGGACCATAACATATCGACAAGATTACTTTAAACGTTCAAATTATATTTTGCAAGACTCACTAGATTAAGACGAATCGATTGATATACAATTTGTGGCACTTTCATAAAATATTAATTTTTGGGACTCCTGTCCAGGCGTGAAAATTTTCGTCCTTATTGTCTGACATTCATGTTGTCACAAGTTGTTAAAGTGGCCCCCTGTAATAGCAATTTTAGGATGTTGTAAATTCTGTTATTGAAACAACAAAAGCCATGAATGACAATGTGGGCATGTTATATGATGGCCCAAATGCTGTTTTGGTTGTCAGCTCTTTAGCGATTATTGCTGCAGCTACTGATGATCCATCACTTATCAGCGAAAAAATGCCAAAAGAAAGCTTTAAACGTCTCAAAACTCCAGGCTCTTTCCGCGCATCACTTTATCAAATTTCAACAAGTATGTGTTTAGCATTTCGAAAAGCTGATACTTCAATGGGAACAATTCGTTCATGTCTCATTGATATGCCTGATCATATTCAAGATGCTTTAAATAATGTTGCCGTAGCAAATGACAAGAAAGGACTCCAAAGGATTACAACTCAAATTACGAAAGCTTCGGAAAAGTGCAAAGCTGCTGCCGAAACTGCAAGAAATTCATTTGATGAAGTGTTGGAAGATTTGCAAGAACTTATTCAAGGTTCATTAGCTGCACAATCTGCAGGGGAAACGACTTTAAAAGATGCTGTTAAGCTTTCAGAAGAATTGAAGATTCAAATAGAACAACGTAAAAATGAAATTCAAGAACAAGAGAAACAGCATCGAGAACTTATTAATCTTGTCAATGAAGCAGCTGCTGCTTACAAGGTAATTTTAACGCTAACATTTTGCTGAAAACCGTAAATTTTTAAATTTTAGGATGCGTCTCTTCCAGTTGATGTCGAAAAACTAATTTGTCTTAGTTTGGTTGATGCGGGGAAAGGTTTGATTGACAGAGTTACATCAGTTCCTGGATCGGTTGTTGAAACAGTCAAACAAATTAGTGGTTTTGGTACCCGTGATGCCAATCATACATTTAACAAACTTGATATGGTATGACAGTTACTGCAGAATTTTTATTACTTATAGTTTTTCAGGATATTGTTGTTCTTGATGAACTTGATGGAATTGTTTCCGAAATTGAATCAACTGATACTCCAACAATGGAAAACTTTAATTGTTGGGTAGAACATTTGAAGAGTATTAAAGGAAGTAGCAAAGTTGCTGATATTATGAAAAAAGCAAAAGAACTTCAGCATTGTATGACAAATGCAAGACAAACTGAATTTGATAAAAAAACGAAATTGTTAGTAAAACAGCTTTCGGTTTTGATCCATGCGACACGACGACACTTTCAACAAAGCATTGAAAATGAAACAGCACTAGAAAAGGCCAAGCTTTCTCTCGCAGAAACTGCTATCAAAGAACATACTGTAAGTTTAGAGAAAATGCTTTCTTTAATAATTAAAATATTTTTTAGAAAATTCAAGAAAATGCTCGTGGAAGACTTGATCGTGAAACTGAAAGAAAGGATCAAAATATGGAAGCAATGCAACAAAGTAAACGAGATATGGCAGGTTTTATGGCAAAAATGAGTTCTCTTGATTTGACAAAAGTTGATATGGAAGGTGTCATTAAATGTTTGGAAGAAGGTTGTCATTATTTGAGTGATGTCGAAAAACATTGGACAAAATTGGCACAATTCTTTGATTCAGTTAATCTCATCGTTAAAAATAATCTTTGCGAAAGTATTAAAAATTTTAATGATCAAATCAAAGTGAGTTCATAATTTTTAACTATTCGAAAATACCTTTTTATTCATATAAAATGGTGTTTTTTAGGATGGCGATCCAGTTAATATGCTCGTCAAGCCTGCTCTTGTTGCATCAGGTCTTTGTGTTCAAGTTTGCAATTGTGCTTTAATTTATACTGAGGTTTCACGAGAATATGTTATGCCTGTAATTTCAACAGTTTCTGGAAATCTTGCTTTATCAAAAGAACAAGCTATTGTAAGTGCTTGTTGTTTTATTGTCCTCCCATTGCTTGATATAAAAAATCTGTTCACGTATTTTAAATTTTAGGCAAAGAAAGCTCAAATTCAAATTGATCATGAAGCAAAGAATGAAGATGTTCGAAAATTGATTGATAAAAAAATGGAAGAATATTCAAATAAATTTGAAGATCAACTTAAAAAAAATCAGGAAAAGTTGTGCCGTGCTATCACTGAAAATTAAAATACCTCCAAAATGTTTAATCTCAATGTTACCAGTTTTTTATTTTTTAAAAATTTCAATGCTTTATTTTTATAATTTGTTAAAGACTTAACTTAAAGTCTCACTTTTTTCAATTTTTTGTTCCAATTTTACGGTATTCTGTTTGTATTTTAGCTATTATTTTGCAAATTTTTTTAAACATTTTTGTGCTTTATTTTTATTCCTTTTTCGATTTCACAATTTGTTCCCAAAAAAGTTAGCCATCTTCCTTCTTTTTAAAATTGTTCAAAAGAGCTCATCCTCTTTTTTGTTTTAACTTCCCTTTCCTCCCTTTGACATTTTTTGTTCCGCCTTTTTTATATTCTTTCTTTTCATAAATATCGTGGGAAAAGGTTATGCCAGATGCAGCCTCTTTTGATCTTTTCTTCAACTTTGCGCTTTTTTTTGTTTTTCAGTTTGCCCAAAAAAGTGCATGTTTTATAAGCGGGGTTCCAAACCTGTCTTGTTGAAAATGCGCCACATATGTCATTTTTGCTTCTAAATAAAAGGTACCATTGTTTCATTCAAACAGTTCAAAAAGCTTGAGCCTTTGACTTCGAATTCAGAAATGAAAAAGCCTTAATGAGGAAAAAACTGCGTCTACGATTTCAGTAAAGTTTATCGTAGACGCAGTTAGAAAATCAAGAATTGAAGATCTCAAATATTTTCCAATTATTAACTAAATTTTGAAAAATTAACAAAAACTAATCAGTATTTTTTATTTTGACAAAAAACATTGTGCATTGCATTTTCTATAAAACGGCACATAAATAATTGAGTTTAAACATTTTGTACAAAAGTAAAATGTTGTTTATTGATTTTTTAACAAAAAAGACAAACATCAAAATTTTTTATTATTATTTTTATCGAAAATGATTAAATTGTAGAAGATGGAGAAATTTTTACTGTATTAACTTTGTTAAATTTTTTGTAATTAAAGAATATGGTAAAAAGAGAGCCTTTCGATAAGTAATAAAAACCAAATCATAAATGAATCATATACTTGAAGGCAGCTAACAATAACAAATGCATAATTAACATAAATTGTGAAAATTGGTAGAAAATGTGACATTATTGAGCGAAAAAAAAGAGCTTTTAATATTCTAAAATTTTTTCCAGACCAAACACAAATGTCTGCAAATACAAAAAAGATGAATGAAACATATCTTCGAATGTTAATTACATGTTTTACAATTTTTTTGCTTTTTTTCAATTTTTTGACAATCGCCTTTTACGTTTTATAAATAAGAAACCGCTTCCAGTTTTTTTTCCGATGGTGATAACACAACAATTTCGACGTTTTTATTTATAAACAAGAAAAATTTCTATGCTTTTTCTAACACAAACAAATACTGATCAACGTGAGTTTTATTGTTAAAAATTGGATACATTTTTTCCTTCAATACAGTACATTCTTCTCTGAATATGTTTAACAGACGAAAACCTTAATTTGGGGAATGTATAAAAAAATGAAGTTGAAATAAATTAAGCAAACCTTCGAACAAGTTCAAGCGAAAAGTTTATTCTATTGTATTTCAAGCGAAATTGTTTGAATTGATATGCACTTTTAACCCGTGTCTTTTTTATCAAAATGAACAGTAAGAAAGAAAAAATTTCATTCAATATTAAATTTCTCATTTTTTGATTCAACGAAAATCAAAAAATAATAGGTTTTATATTATGTCAAAGTATATCTGCACCACTATTTTTTTATGTTAAAAGAGTACAGTAACTTCCACTGTAAAACAGTTTATTATGTTTAAAAATATAAAATTAGAAAATTTAAGAGAAACGAAAATAAATCAATAAAATATTAAGAAAAATGCCGACAGAAAAAAATACAAAGCCAAAAAATAACACTTTTAACAAAAATCATTTCAAGCCCATTTTTACTTTTCCTTCAATACAGTACTTTCTTCTCTGAATATGTTTAACAGACGAAAACCTTAATTTGGGGAATGTATAAAAAAATGAAGTTGAAATAAATTAAGCAAACCTTCGAACATCATTGCCAATCTCATTCTTCCATAAATCCTATGAGCGTTATAAAATATGCTATCAACACCAACTGGCAATCCCAAAAATAGTAGTCCTTTGGGTTTTAACATGCAATGAATTTTATTCATTTCTCGAATATCTCCAATTGGATCCAATGGATCACCATATAAGACGAGGATATAAAAAAAATCCTGGCGAGGGTCCGAAAAAGGCCATTCAAAAGCAAAGTGCCAGCACTTGACACTTTTTAGGCAATTTCTCAACTTGGGCCTTTTTTATTTTGCCCAACTTGAGTTTTGAAGGAAATCGTAAAATGGCGTATAGCGATTTTGCCCAACTTGAGTTTTGAAGGAAATCGTAAAATGGCGTATGGCGATTTTGTCCAACTTGAGTTTTGAAGCAAATCGTAAAATGGCGTATGGCGATTTTGCCCAACTTGAGTTTTGCAGGAAATCGTGAAATATTTTTTTACAAATTGTTGACGGTGAACAAATTTCAATACTTTCAAAATATTCGACATAAAATGTCAAAATTATAGGTGATTTTAAAGTTGACAAGTGGTCAGAATGAGAACTGAACATTTATTTGAAAATTTTCCAACTGTTGGAAAGTTTTGATATTTCCAACCGTTGGAAATTTTTTGACATTTCCAACCGTTGGAAACTTTCAAGAAATTTAGGGGTTTTTTGAATAAAATGCAAAAAGCACGAGTTGGGAATCGAACCCAAGACCTCTCGGTCAGAAGGTCGTCGCACTACCAACTGCGCCAAGGAAGCACGTAACGAGGGGTTCAAGAAATGCTTATAAAGAACAAGCGCAACCGCTGCTCAATTGAACCAAAGCGCATGTAATGAATTATTATTTTTAAAGGGCTATTAAAAAAATTAATTTCTTAATAAATATTCTATGATTAAATAAGCAATAGAAATTTATATTTATTAACAAATTAACTTTTTTTTACCTTCACCATCTTAGTTGTACTTCACGTTGATTGCATTTTTTGCGCGATTTTTCTAACATTTTTATTGCTTTTCCTTATTAACTTTAAACTATAATATTACATATTTAATCTTTACAAAAGTTGCACTTTAATAGCCCATTATAAAAATAATAATTAATTACATGCGCTTTGGTTCAATTGAGCAGCGGTTGCGCTTGTTCTTTATAAGCATTTCTTGAACCCCTCGTTACGTGCTTCCTTGGCGCAGTTGGTAGTGCGACGACCTTCTGACCGAGAGGTCTTGGGTTCGATTCCCAACTCGTGCTTTTTGCATTTTATTCAAAAAACCCCTAAATTTCTTGAAAGTTTCCAACGGTTGGAAATGTCAAAAAATTTCCAACGGTTGGAAATATCAAAACTTTCCAACAGTTGGAAAATTTCAAAAAATTTTCACAAAAATATTTAATTCCCATTTTGACCACTTTTCAACTTCAAAATCACCTATAATACGAAAATATTGAAAAATTGCATGTTTTTCGGAAATTTGGCCGTTTTCAAACTTGGAAAAAAACTGCTAAAAATCATTTTCTCAAAAAGCTCAAAAGTCAAGTTGGGCAAAATCGCCATACGCCATTTTACGACTTGCTTCAAAACTCAAGTTGACCAAAATCGCTATACGCCATTTTACGATTTGCTTCAAAACTTAAGTTGAGCAAAGTCGCTATACCCCATTTTATGATTTCCATCAAAACTCAAGTTGAAACAGGGGTGCCGCATATTTCATAATTTGTGCCTTTTTCGGACCCTCGCCAGGATTTTTTTTATATCCTCGTCTTATATCTTCCAAGACCACTGTGTTCAATACTTGAAAAGCTTACAATAAAATCAAAATAATTGTAATACCTATTAATTTCGATTTTTGAAAGGATTCAACTATCTTGTAAAATGTTTCTTGCTTACGATGTACTGTATAAAGGTAATTCGGGTGCATAGAGAAAACTCATCTGTGGATGTTCAATTATATATTTCTGATAATCCACCGTGGTAACATGTTTAGCACCGTTTGCTAAAGCATAAACTTCTGCCCATGGAGTTTGTGATCCAATTACAGCTCCAGCTTGTCCATTAATATTATAGTGTGTGGTTGCTGCATGGACGGCCACTGAAATACGTATACCTTCTTATGCCCGGTAACATAAACAAAAATAAATATGTAAATAATAACATTCCATGAACGTTATCGTTTTTTAATACTTTTTTCAAAATTTTTAAAAAGAAGAATTTTACGTACATGATTCTCTGAAATAAGAACGCTTTAATTCTGATGGCTGCGTTTTAGCAATTTCAATCATATCTTCAATTAGAACTGTACTCCACGTTTTTATGGTTGATTTTGCATTTTGAGGTGTATCATTGAAATATTTATGAAAAAGCCTTGAATAACCATTTAGAAGGAAGGCATTTCTATCGGAGAGTTCTTTCGGTGGATCTTTCGTGAGACCGTTATCTGCTATTTTTTGCCAAGATTGAAACACCTAAAAAAGAAATGAGCGAAATTTTTTTTTGAGACGCTTACGTCGTTGCAGGTTTGTACAACATTTTTCCTTAGCTGTGGAACTAATTCGTTTTTTGTAATTATATAACCATTTGGTTTAAAAACGTTTTCATTAACTTCCTCTATAGAAACATTACCCATTGTTGTAATAAAATATCTGAAATTACTAAACTGTAAATTCACTTTGTAAAATCTTTATAGACGAACTGATAAGAAAATATAGGGACAATTTCTTTAGTCTGTTTACTTTTGGAAAATATTGTGAGTGTCATTAATGCAATAAAAAGAAATGGTAAACATCTTCTATTTAATTTTCTAGTTTTCAAAAAATATATATTCGTACGAAACATGTAAACAATAAGTTTATTCTAAAACCTTTACAGTTACTTATAGGCTTTTAAAAGTTTTCTTGAGAATTACGATATTCAAAAAGGCGGATCTTGACGTCACATAACATAATGCCGTAAGCCAAAAAATCTAGATGATTGTTTTTTAACACGGTTTTTGGTGTGTATGTAAACAATGTTAGGCAAGATTCTAAAATGATTTACTGTCTGATATAATTATGTTTTGCAAAGATATAACACATTTTTTACACATGTATCTTTGCTAACTGTATAGTTAGATACATGATAAATATATTCGCTACGATGTATTTAAAATACCTAAAAAAAGATTTCTAAAATATTGCAGCAATATTTAAGATTATTTAGAATATGTTGCAAACAAATATGAAGTTTCACTCAGCAATTGCTCAGTGTTCAGAAGATTTGTGAACCAAAATTTACTTAAATGTTTTCTGCTGCATAGCAAAATTTGATTACTTTTTTGTTTATTAAAATCAAATGAAATTAGTTGAGAAGCATTGCTTGCGATTTTTTCATTTAAATCAAAAACAGATTAAATTTTTTGAAACAATAAAAAAATTTTATTGTGCATTGTTATTTGCGGATTTGAGAAATCATCTTTGTGACAAGTGAATTCTTTTTTGTCTCCTAGAATTATAAAGTGTTAATATTTTTGATTCAAAATGGGAGAAACAAAGATAAAAGGGGTAACTGTTAAAATCGAACAAAATTAAATCCTCTCATCCACATATATGTTGAAAATTTTGTTAATCTTAAAATTTTTATCAAAAAAGTTTTTCATAAATTTCTTATTCATTTTTTCTACACACGGGAGAGTAAAAAATTATCAATAAAAATTAAATGCATGTAAAAAATACAACCAAGTATTACCAAAAAAAATTGTTATAAATTTTACTCTGGTAAAATTTTTGCACCAAAAATAAATCTAATTAAAGATGTTTCTTAAAAAATGTACTTGAAACAACCCATTTTCAGGAAGATGAATCAGATTTTTAAAAAAAAGTCTACGTTTTTTTATTAGAATTAAATTTTTGATTAAACATGAAAAAAAATAATGTCAACATTTAAACGGCTTTGATTGTTCTTCTAACAAATCAACCAAAAAATGTGTATACAAATATTTTTTCTTGTTTTGCACCATTAAATATTATATTTCAGAGTATATGTCTTTTATTCAATTTTCTTCTCCCTTCTTTATATGTTACCATTTACATTTTTTCCCTTTATTTCTTATTTGAATTCTTACTACCATATTTTTTGCTGTTGCCTCCGACATATATTAAAAGCGATTAGAGGCTCAAGTAATAAACATTTTAATATTTTCAGGGCATCAACATTTTATTAAATATGTTATCATACTTTAAATATATAAAAGAAAATACAAATATTTTTTCCCGTAGAGCGCAGGCTATTTTTGTGACTAACTTTTTAATTATTTATGTCGTTTTGTCATGGAAAACTCAGACAAAAATCATAATTTCTGAAGTATTTGCGATTTTTAAAAAATTTTATTTTTTTTTTATTTTTTTTAGGTGCCACAATTAACCACTACAAAAACGGATACAGAGATGGAAAACGTAAATAATGATTTTTTTTCAAAAATTTTTGATTATCCTGAAGATGAAATGATAAAAATATATTCTTCACTGAATCCGGGGGGACAAAGAATAGCATCAAAAAAAAGGCAGTATACTGCAATTATTGTTCCGTATCGGTAAATTTTTGACATAAAAAAATCTTGACTCGATACATTGTTACACAGAATCCGTTCCGGTATTTCAAATGTGATGATAAATTTTATGATTTTGGGCTTTTATTAACCGTAGAAAGACAAGGAAATTTTCGGGGCAGAAAAATAGAACAAAATTCATAGGAAAAAATTTTTTTAATTATTTCTTCATTATAGTTCATTAACGATTTTACAGTGATCGTGTTTTACATTTATTTGCATTTTTACGGCACATGCATTATTTTTTTCGAAATCAAGAAATAAATTACGGCATATTTATTATTGAACAAAAACGAAATCAAACATTTAATCGAGGAAAATTAATGAATATAGGATTTTTGGAGGCATTAAAAAATGGACCATGGAATTGTTTTATTTTTCATGATGTTGATCTTTTACCTGAAAATCCATCAAATATTTACACTTGTAAAAAAAGACCTACACATTTTTCAAGTGCTATTAATATTTTTAATTATTCGTAAGTAAAAAAAGTCGGGCAATTTGAAGTTTTTCTAAAACTAAAGTTTTTAGAGTTCCGTACGAAGAATATTTTGGTGGTGTTAGTGCAATGTTTCGGTCACAGTTTGAAAAGCTTAACGGATTCTCAAACGAATTTTGGGGTTGGGGTGGAGAAGATGATGAAATTTTATTAAGAATTAAAGCACATAAGCAAAAGTATTGTCGACTCCCTACTGAAATTGGAAGATATAAAATGCCTCGACATGTTCGCGATAAAGGAAATGAGGCGTAAGTCTTTTTTTTTGTTACTGTTTAATAAATTTTATTGAAAGTCATTTAGTTTTAAATGTCGTTATGCACGAATAAAAGAAACGTATAATCGTTTCCATTTTGATGGATTAAATAGTATCAAATATTTAATGGTGCAAAACAAGAAAAAATTTTTGTATACACATTTTTTGGTTGATTTGTTAGAAGAACAATCAGAGCCGTTTAGATGTTGACATTATTTTTTTGTCAAAGAAAGATAAAACGAGTCAGCACGTAAACGTTAAAGAATCGGGATTTTTCAAATCAGTTGATTTTGTTCAATTATTGTATTTATTTGCAATAAAGGTGCTAGTTGAAGTTAGAGTTAAATTGTAAAAGTAAAATGAATTTTATTGTCATGAGCAGTACTTTAAAAAGGTGCTATAGAATTGAAAAAGACTGAATCAAAACAGTAGCATTTTTTTTATCACTTGTTATATTGTATCCGTCTTGTTTACCATGTAATAAAAAAATCTCAATAAATACGTTTTTGTAAAAGAAATCAAAAAAACTTGCTTTTGTTATGCACATCCTTATGGACTCTCACGGTGAGGTTTTTCTACGATATCAGCCACAGATTCGTCACTAAATTTCTTCAATGACTTAATTTAAGAGCTTTAAGAAAAATGACCTAAATAATGTTGTTTTTCATAACCACAACTGATTAAGAAATGTCCTCGCAATTACTCTCAAAAAGAATTGCAGTGCGGTGTTAAATCTGGATTTTCTTTTACATATAACACGTGAAAAACAAAAACTTTTTTGAACTTGTCAAAAAAACGTCGATGAATGCTTAAATTGGAAATTGAAATAAATTTTTTAATAATGCTTAAAATGGAAAAGTTTTTTCCACTTTTTTATCTTTTTTTCAACTAATGCTTAAATTGGAAAAGTTTTTTCCACCTTTTTGTCTTTTTTTCAACTAATGCTTAAATTGGAAAAGTTTTTTCCACCTTTTTGTCTTTTTTTCAACTAATGCTTAAATTGGAAAAGTTTTTTCCACCTTTTTGTCTTTTTTTCAACTAATGCTTAAATTGGAAAAGTTTTTTCCACTTTTTTGTCTTTTTTTAAATGAATGCTTAAATTGGAAAACATTTTTCCACTTTTTGGTCTTTTTTTAAGACAATGCTGTTTTTGCAAATGGAAATTTCCAATTTAAGCATTCATCGACGTTTTTTTGACAACTTCAAAAAAGTTTTTGTTTTTCACGTGTTATATTCAGTTTCAAAAACCAACTGGGTCTCTTGTCGAGCTCTATAAAAGCCATTGAAAATAATACAGATAAGGTCTTATAAAAATAGATGTGACAGAAAACTAAAATTAGAAAAAAAAATTAAAATTTGTGTTTTGAAAACAATACTTTTTATAAAAATCAGAATAGTAATTTCATCAAAGCTATCAACGGAAAATATGATTTTGTCTTCTAAAAACTGGAAAATGCCTGTATTTTTTGAAAAACTATTATGTTCGCTGATAAAAAAACAATATTTAGCATTTCTGTCCTTTGTATTTATTTTAAGTGTTTTTTTCTTCAAACAAATGTTACAACAAAATAAAGTTTCTAAATTTGCTGCCAAAAAAACTGATTTTTATGGTTGTGATTTGTTGGGAATTAAAGAAATGGAATGGTTAAAAAAGTTTACAACATCTTCCGTAATTGTAACAGAAAACGAAAGAATGAAGTTAACATTTTCGGATCTAATAATTGTTACATTTATTTCTACTAATCATCTAGCTGAAGGAATGTATATACATTCCCTGAAAAATTGAACTAAATATTCAGAAGAGCGTGTGATTCATTTATGCGACACCCACACCTAAAAAATACAACGTTTATTGCTCATCTTACTGAAGATGTTTCACAGACTTCTACAGAATTTTATACAAAATTATGTCCTGTAGCGAGCATTGTGCGATTGAATATATCTGAATGGCCAGAGCCATTACGTGATCTCAGTACCTACAAATTCAAAGCTATTCATCAAGCAATAGCTCTTCAACATCGTAAAGTTGTATTACATATTGATACTTCTGTACGATTCGAATCAAATCAAAATATAAAAGTAATATGACAAAAATGAAAACGTACCGTATATTTTAGATATTTTCTCAGCCTTTTCTCATTTAAATGCGACAAAAGCTTTAAAATTTCTAATTTTTTTACTAATTTTCTCAAAAGTTTGAAATAATTGATGAAAATATCTAAATAATGGGTTTTCTTGATAAATTGCCTAAAACATTTATTTATAGGATCTTGTTACTACCGCAGTTAAGAAAAACTCTTTAGATGCCTCCTTGTTAACACAAACTGGACATAGTATGTTTGCAGTTACCGATAAGCGAATGTATAAATGTTTCCCCAGTGTAAAAATAGAGAATGCAAGTTTAACACTAATTGTGGAATATTTATTGAAATATGTTCATTTTTTTCATTTAGACTGTTAATGAACGACAATATCAAGCAAGTCACGTATTATGGATTGGTAGCGTAAATGGTTGGAAAATAATGAAAAGATATGTTGAATGCGCACTTAAACCAAATTGCATCGCACCCATTGGATCAACACCATTTTGTGATACGAAAGTATGATTTTCCTATCTTTTGTGACGTAAAAAACATTTTCAGAGTTTAACAACAAATCCAAATGCATATGCAAATTGTCATAGATATGATCAATCTGCTCTTAATCTAATTTTGTACGAAGAATCACATTTTATGCCAAAATCGTATCAACTGGATCATAAAGCATTTGGCTGGGAAAGAATTTAAACGATATAAATAATGTTCCCGATCAAACAAATAAAAAAAATAAATTTGACCTGATTCTTTGTTTATTTGCTTTCTTTGTTAAAAAAAGCGTTCCAAAATTTATTTAAATTTTTCTCGCGCAAAAAAATTAGAGCGGAATTAATTATTATTAGATTCTAATATTATTGGTATAAAATAGAAAAAAGCACATTAAAATGATTCCAGACGATAATGCACTGATGTTAATTGGCTTTAGAATATTATCATGTATAAAAATGATATGAGTAAATTTCATAAACGTTTCCTTAGTTTTTTACGTTTTTCATTTATCAACATGGAAAAAAAAGAAGTAAAAGCGTTTTTTCTGGTGCTACTTTGTAAATAGATCAAAAACAAATCGAAACAAAAATTTATATAATAAAATCTTTTCTATATTCAGTAAAACGTTTAATTAGCTTTTCATCATTTCTAAACGCAAATTCCAAAAAAGGTTTATATTTCTCCCATTCGCCATTAGCATATGGTTCAACTGGTTGATGACAATCATCATAATCTTCGATTTTCATTTTAGAAAATGTTTCAGGTGTGGGCCATGCTGCGCGATCAATTCGACGTTCATATGGCAAAAAATCATATGAAAAGATTTTTTTATTATCAGGTCTAAAAAGAAATTTACGATGATTATTGATTAAGGCAAACAAATGATATCGTTAAACCCCTAAACAAAATGAAAATCAAGGATTTTCTTAAGCAATGTTTTACAGAGTCGTTCATAAACCTGAATTTTTTCGGTTTGTCACTGCCACCGCATTCGACAGTAACACCTCATGATTTCTTCTTTTGTGCCAATTATTTAGTTGCTAGTTTGGAAATAAAATTAACAAACATTTTCAACCATTCATCAATTTTATAACCAAACAATGACTGATCAGCATACCATTCAAATGCACCATGAATTTTAGAATAGTCAACAGAAGAATTAAAAAAATCTTTTCCAAATTCTTCAGTAATATAGTCTTCAATTTCATTAATGCTTAGAACATTTTTTTTCAAACCTATGTTTTACATATTTTATTATTCTTACAGCAATTGCCCAAACTACCCATGATTTCTTTCCATATTTTTATTGTTGCCCCAATTGTACTCATGGAATACATTTTTACTTGATGGTTGCCCCTCATTGGTGGCACTTTTACCGGTCCACAGCAAGCAATATTGTGTATATGCAATGTTTTGCCATTATTTATGTCAGGAATATGATTTGTTAGATTAAACATAATAATATCCGCATCGGACGTTATTAAAATTGAATCATCTTTTAATATTTGGCTAATCGATGGCAACACTGGTCCAAATAAACGGATAATCTGTAATTATTAAAAAGCTATTTTGAAAATTTGTCAATTGTAAGTCATTAAACTTCATCAAAAAATAATAACCTGGCTTAAAGAAATCGATGATAGTTTATTCCAATGAAAAGTTTTTATAATAGCATCCAGATCTTTTAAAAATTTGTATGTGTTTTTCATTTCAGATTCGTCAACATTTTTATCATATATAATAATAACAATAACTTGTACTCCAAGTTTCCGCCAATATGCTACAGCAATTGGAAGAAGAAATCGATACCTTGGCATTGTTGTAGTTGACAAAATTACAAAAGTTTCTTGAGTTTTGAGAAATTGTTGGTTCAAATAAAGCTTTTTGCTATAATACCTAAAGTGGTTATTGAAGAAATAGAATGAACTTGTTAAATAAATGGTTTTTTTTATTTAGTCAAAAATGCATCACATTCGAGATTATTTTCATTTCTGATTTTTTTCGTATGCAAACGCATTTCAATAATTTTAAATTACCTCGCAAAAAATATTACAAAAAATAATGTAACTCCAAATGCAACAACCTTAACTCATTTCGTTTTTATGTTCATTCTTTAAAACTTTTTTGGTTCAGGAAAAGAAAAAACCCACGTAAAAAAAGTCCAACAATATTAAAAAAGATTTGAATATAATGAAAAAAGAGAAGATAATTCATTTTGTTTGAAGAAGAACTTAAACGATATCATTTGTTATTTATAACAAAGAATTTTTGTTTTTCTCTTAAAGAAGCGTCTCGGGTTTGAAAAAATAGTGATTTTATAACACAAGCTTTGTATATGTGTGCATTTGAGCTTTTTTTCAATGGAAAAAGTCAGTATAATTTGCTTTAAAATCACATTTTTGGCCTAAGCCTAAATTTCTAGAAAAACGCTGTTTTTTACCAAGCAAAAAAAATCTAGAAATTTCGTTTTTCTTCATTTCTAAAAAAACAGACATGAATCATTGATATTTTTAGTAGTCTTTTCAAAATTATCATATCAGCATTTTCGGAGCATGCAAAAAATTCATTCGTGCTTTGGAAATTCGTTTTAAAAATCGATTCGTATGCAATGCATCAAAAGAGTTTAACGAAAAGTTTTTAATCAAATTTTTACAATTTTATTTGAGACGATTCTGTCAGGCAAGAAAGAAATTTTATTTCACGTTATTAAACATTTGATTGAAAACAAGTATATCTTCGTCAATAGCTTTGACTATTCTTGGCGTTAGACGCGTTGAACCAGTGGGAGATAAATGAGTGGGATCACAATACAATGAAACATGTGTTACTGTATCAACAAAATTGCAAAAGCCATTTTCACAAAATAAATCTTGTGTTGGTACTATCACACAGTTTGAACAATTAATTACGGCTTTTTGAACCCGAAACCATGAGGGATTATGATATTTATGAAATGACTGGAACAGTTGTAAATTTTTAGATTTACAAAACAAATTATACCTCTAATGTTATATTCTTTGGTTGTAATGTACCGTTTACGAAAAGCTCATGAGCAACTGTGTATGGATTAAAATTACCTGGCCTAAAAAATTCGATTTAAGTATATAGTTACATGATAGTGTTATGATTGAATAATCAATGTTGTTAGATTGGCAAATATTTGACCCCTTTTGATCTATCGACAAATGTATCAAAGTATGCTTACCCCATTTTTCCCTTCTTTAATTTTTCTCTTTTCAGACTGAGAAATAATTCCCGTTTGTTCTTGACTTTTTATGAGAACAAAAGAACTTTAATCGAAATATTGCTTTTTTAATAATTAATTTGACGTCTAAAACACTTTTACTCGTGGAGCAAAAGAGCCGCACCAGTAAAATATATTACCTATTATCAAATGGAGTAGTTTCAACAATAATCAAACGAGAAGTAAAACTCGCTAAATGCAAAATTCCATCTTTTATTTGCTGATAATATTCATCATTTTCATCAAATTGTGTTTCAAGCGTGGGAAAGTTACCATTTATGCTGGAAAAGATAAAATAAAAACAAATTATTATTAATTAATTAATTAATTAATTAATTATTAAATGATGCACTTGAGCATAAAAAAGAATTTATAGCAGCTGCGATAAATTCTTTTGTTAGAAACTCTTTCTAATATTTTACCGTGAAGAATGAATAATGTAGTCTGGTTTTATTACATCTAACAAAACGTCCATTGATGTACTATATTGGTTACCACATCTGAAACAACTTGCATTTATTTCAAGTTAATTAGTAGTATTATCTTTACCCTTTATCATCATTATGCTTAACTAAAATACTACAACTTGGTTGTGTTAGCAAATATGCTTCCTTAAACCCCATTTTACTTTGTTTTACAGCATCTAAGATTCCTCTATTTTGAAAAAACATAAAACTGTTTCCTGTAAGCATAATTGTTTTTTCGGAATTTGAATTCAGCTAGAAAGAAATAACAAATTTTATTGTCAGTACAAATTATTATGTACTTGATAAGAACAATAAGCACGGCAACATTCTGGTGGAGGTCTTTGTGTATAATACTTTTCAATTAAATCATTTTGTTTGCAATCATGATGATATAATTTATTATTACATAAACTCCCTTCTACCTCATTTTTTAGAACAGCATCCTGTACATTTAAAACCTAAAAGTTAGGAATTTGAGAGTTTTTTTGTATAGTTTTAAAAGATACTTTCGTAACATTCATTTGAATGCCATTCACATCTAGTTTACAAAAAAATAAAGTGATCGACAAACTGAAAGCAATGAAAGACAAATTGAGTTTTAAACTTTGATATCTCATTGGCTTTTCAAAAAGGTAATATAAAATCAACGAAATCGTTCCGATAACACCTGGTACAAAATCTAAAATCTTTGTGATTAAATATATTATTTTTAAAGAAGCATACAAAACTGAAAATTAAGATACTTGAAGAAAGCAATAATAGGCCAATGCACAAGGTAAATAATATATGATGCATCACCAATTAATACCATAAAAGTGTTTAAAATTGGTAAGCGTCATAAGAAATCAGAAGAATTTAAAGAAATAATCAAAGATGTCAATGACAAACTTGAAATGCATATAAAAATAGAAAAAAATTTAATGCTTGTAAGGTTGATTGGAAAGAAACATATTGAAACAAAAAGAAAAAAGGCAAATAAAAATGTAAAATCTTTATTGTTGATAAAACTCTGAAATTGTGATAGAAATGTAAGTTGTTATTCTGCAAAAAGGTTGGTTTTTTAAACAAAAATGCTTTGTTTCAAACACTCCTGTTAGAATGTTTTTTCCAGATTTATCCGATGCTGATCGTCAATAATATTAATCTAATCTGCAAAAAGATGCAAACAAACTTAACTATTGCAATATATTTTGGACTGGAGCTCTATGTTAATAAAGTTTCTTCAGTTTCGTTTTTTAAGAGCACATCAAATTTGGAATCATTTGTTTTTTCGTGTAAACTGTCATTATTCATTTCAGTCCAAACATATACAGCAGTACCCATTAAAAATTGCCATATTCTGCAAAAGACAAGTCCAAATGAAATATTTTCATCAGGTATAAATAACTGTAATGTAAAAGATAGAAATGAAATATTAAAAATCCATAAAAGTGGGGTTTTTCGTGATAATAAAAATGTTATTAAAAATGGTGCCATTAAGTAAAACTGAATTTCAACACCCAGTGACCAAGTATGAACTAAAAAGTTGTAATCTGCAAGCTGAAAAATTATGCTTTATGGAATTCATGTTAAAACAGATTCGAAAGCTTGGGTGACACTTCTGCAGTTTCTCCCTTTCTCGAAAATATGAGAAAATTATTTTAATATCCTTTAGGAAGTTACAGACTATCTTACCATATCAAAGTATTTCTTTTTGTGAAAAACAGGATATAAATTATTCAAAAATGTGATGGACCAATAAACTTCTGTTTTAAAAAAATTATACGCAGATGGGAGCAATATAAAATATGCTGAACACATCGAAATTGTAATAATTAGAAAAAAATTGGGAAAAATTCTTTTGATTCTTGAAAAATAAAAAGTTGACAATGATGGAGATTTTGACAACATTACTGTTATTAAATACCCTGATATTACAAAAAATCTGAAGAAAATAATTTTAATTCTTCAAACATTTGTCATATTATTATTGTAAGCTTACATGTCTACTCCATAATATGCAAAAGGTATTTTATCTGGCATTAAATGAAATCCACATACAGCAATAATTGCTAATGCACGAATCCATTGAATATCGTCGCGCCTTTTCATTTCCGCAATCACGATTTTTAGTTGAGCCAAAACAAGTTAAAAAAGTCTACTTTTTAGTCTTAATACCTTGTTTAAATGAGAAAGACAGAATGAAAAGCAGTCTAAAAAGCGAAATCTCAGATAATATCCAATTAGTTCGCTTGGGATTAAGTCATATGAAATTTTAACAAAGGCTAATAAGATAAAATACATACAAAAAATCTCGCGAAAGGGCGACACACGGTGAGCTGAAATGTCCATTTGGCAAAAACTTCGCTTGAGTCCGCGAACACTTTTTCCCATATTAAATCTTTAAACATAAATTCTGAAGGCGCAAAACACTTTAAAAATAAGCTTTTACTGCTAAAAATTAGCAAAGAGGTACTAGAAGCTATGTTTGCAGATACTAAGAAAAATATGGATTCTGGAGCCCAGGATTCAGAATCCAAAACAAAAATTTCTTCCAAATGCTTCAAATTTGGTATCACTAAGTTCGTCTCGGCGAGTAGATTACAATGAATGTAAAATTGATCGTTGTAAAAGGCTTCAGAATCGAAATACAGAAGGCGAAAAATTTTTTGAAACATTTATTTTTAGATCACTGAAGCCTTTTGAAGCCTTTTACAACGATCAATTTTACATTCATTGTAATCTACTCGCCGAGACGAACTTAATGATACCAAATTTAAAGCATTTAGAAGAAATTTTTGTTTTGGATTCTGAATCCTGGGCTCCAGAATCCATATTTTTCTTAGTCCCTGCAAACATAGCTTCTAGTACCCCTTTGCTAATTTTTAGCAGTAAAAGCTTATTTTTAAAGTGTTTTGCGTCTTCAGAATTTATGTTTAAAGATTTAATATGGGAAAAAGTGTTCGCGGACTCAAGCGAAGTTTTTTCCAAATGGACAATTTATAAGGGAGTCGACTCACCGTGCGACAGCAGAAGAAAAAATGTCGTGTCAAGGAAATTTTAAAAATGCTCTCCTTGTTTAATTTTTCCAAAGAATTTTGTATATTTTTAAAAATCTTAAATCTTTGTCTTTAATTTAAAGCGTTAAAATTATTTTTCCACTTAAATTAAACAGAGTCAGCAAAACAACTTTTTTTGATTAATTTAATCCACAAAAATAACGTATTTTACCTGTTTTTAACAGTTTCCCTCAGCAATTGCTCTGTGTTCAGAATATTCTTGAAATCAAAGAAAACTTATGTTTTCTGCTGCATTACAAAATTTTATTACTTTTTTCTTTATTAAAATCAAATCGAGAATCATTGATTGCTATTTTTTCATTTAAATCAAAAACTAATTAAATTTTTTGAAACAATAAAAAAAATTTTATTGTGCATTGTTCTTTGCGGATTTGAGAAATCTTTTTTGTCTCCTAGAATTAAAAAGTGTTAATACTTTTTAATTCTAGGAGACAAAACGGGAGAAACAAAGAGACAATGGGATAACTATTAAAGACAAAACAATTAAATCCACATATATGTCGAAACTTTTGTTAATCTCAAAAATTCTTATCATTTTTTTATGCCATAAGAAAAGCAAAAAAATCAATAAAGGATTTCATGTTAGTAACCTCATAGCTAAATGTCTTCTATAAATTTGTATTGCCGGTAAGTTCATTGTTTTTAGCTATTAAAGAAATAAAACTTCAAGATGCTTAATGAGAAAGCGTATTACTGTTGTTACTGGACTTTCGTTGTTCGCAGTATTGCTGATTTCGCAAAGATCAATACAAAGAAAAGTAGTCAAATCTCTGAATACAAACAAAACTATTATTAATGCACTGAATTTGTCAGTTGGTGTTGATGTTTTTCAACAGAATGAAGAAATAAAAGCGCCAAAATCACCGATAAAAATTTTATGCTTGATAAATACTTCAAAGAAACAATTAAAAAATCGTGCAGTTCACATAAATGCAACTTGGGCACAAAGATGTGATAAAACATTATTTTTATCTTATGATAAAGTAACAAACTATTTTATAAAAGTTTCATTATTTTGTATTTTAGAATATAAATTTGCCATACCTCGATCTTCAAATAGAAGAAACAAGAAGAAGGTTATGGGACAAATGGAGAGCTGCATTTAAATGGGTTGTTGAGGTAAGTAATCATTTTTATATATGCTTTTATAAAGAACATTTTAAGAATGAAATCGAAAATTTCGATTTTTTTTTGAGAGCTGATGATGACTCATATTTTATAATGGAAAATTTAAGAAAATTCCTTTTACCACATAATCCAAATGATGCAATTCTATTTGGCAGTCTTTTTAAATTATTTGTTAAAACAGGATATATGAGTGGCGGACCAGGAATAATTTTTACCCGGTTAGTTTTTACTTTACTGGAAATTCCAGACATACCTTTGAAAATATTCTTTTTGTAGGAAAGCTATAAAACAACTCGTGAGTGGAATGTATAATCCGGAAATATGCCCTGAAATAACTGAAGGTGATGACGATATTGAAATAGGAGCATGTGCAGAAATATTAAATATCACTAAAATAGATACGCGGGACCAAAAAGTAAAAAAAAAGGATTTTTATTTTTTAGAGAAAATTTAATTTTATTATTCAGGGTCGTTTAACACAACTTCCATGGTCTCCAGCAGATCACTTCACAACAGGATTGAATTTCGATCAGTTAAGATATTTATTTTATCCGTATAAACAAAATAAGGTAAAGCATTTTAATTTAAGCAACTGTAAATCTCTAAAACTTATTTTAAGCGTTATGAATGTTGTTCCGATTACATGATTTCATTCCATTATGTGTATAAAGAAATGATGTACACGTTCGAATTTTTAATTTATAAAGCAAAAGTGTTTTAAAACTGCATTACTGAAACTGGCTCGTATCGTTGAAAGATATCAACTGTTTTATTTAAATTTTTATTCACGCACAGGACGATAGTATTTTATCGTACTTTGTTAATAAAGCTTTGTTTTAAACTATGTCACGGACTATATTAAAATGTGAAACTCTAGTTCCTCATTTTTCCTGAGTGCTCGGTCCAAAAAAGCGAACGCTCAGTTCGATGTGCGAAGTTTTTGAAGTAAACAGTCCTTTAAATATTTTTATAACCATTTATTAAAAAGATTTTGACGGAATAACATAACTTTTAAAACTTTTATATTGTTTAATCAGAACAAAAAATTTATTTAAGTTTTATAAAAAGGCAAATGGGCTGTGTTTTCCATTTAGAACAAAAAACAATGTAATTAAAAATAAAAAATAATACCTGTTTTTCTTATTAATGTTTATCATACATTTGGCATTGTTCGATCATTGAAAAAAACCAGTGTATGGCCGCTACCACTACCACTGACAACCATCGCTACTTTGAACCAATAACGTTACTTTTTGCTCCCCTTATAGGTAGTGGTAGTGGTAGCGGGAATGCAGTGGTTACAAAAAATGTATGTTTCCATTATAGTGATTTATAATATTTTGACTCTATTTTTAGAGGAATGTTTTTTCAGAATGTGTAACAATGTGTTATTTGTTGTTTTCTTTTTTGATTTTTCAAGTTGAAAATTTCCAATTAATTTGACATGATAAATAAGGTAATGAAAGTAGATCACAAGTTCTGGAGAGAGATGATGAAATGAAACCATGTAATCAGCACAACAGTCAAATAGCTGCAATTTAAATTAACTTTTACAAAATTAAACAAAAATTCAAACATTTTGTGTAGCAGGATAAGGTAAAACATATAAATAGCTTGGAATTCCTTCAATAAAATGTTTATACGGCCTTGTTGTTAACATTCGGTATCTTCCCTAAAAGTTGCTTCTATTTTTTTATATTTATCATTTATAAATTAACCATAGAATCTCTCATGTCCGTATATGAAATACCCAAATTCAAAATGCATTCTGAGATAGTAACATCCTCTGTTGCCTCTGAGCTTTGATTGCAAATATTTGGATTATCAAAGTTATTCACCAACAGGCTCAGAGCTTCTCTAAAACAGTTAGTATTTTAAAGGCGAAAGAAATTATATAAAATTATATACCTAGAAAACACATGTGCTGCTCCGCTCAAAAATCCGGTTTCTCGTAGTCCTGATAATGGTGTTCCAAAAACATATGCCTTATCAGGATTATATGGCAACAACATATATCTAAGGTTTTCCATAATATAATAGCCATCAGCTTCACCTCGTAAAATAAAATCAAAGTTTTTAATTTCATTCTGTAATCAAACAAAATTTATTTTCTTTGCGTAATATTAATTTTTTTGGAAAAAACTTGAAAAAGGTCATGCCAACCGCATGTTTTTTGTTCGTTAAGTAATGCACAAAATGTTAAAAGCTGTCAAAATTTTTCCAAGCATAAAAAAATTTTTTTTGGCACGAGCCGCTTTTGTGAAAAAAAATCGACAATCTTTCATTTTGCAAAAAGAACATTTGGCAGAGTGTTTTGGAAGAAAAAACACATTTTTTTAAAAATTTTGTATGGGAAAATGCAGGAGATTTGATATCTCCTTAATTATTTTTCCACAACTATCATTTTTATTTAATATCTCTCTGGGAGCGAAAAAAAACAACAAACCTCCAAAACCCATTTGTACGCCGCTTTGACTTTAGCAAAAATTAATTCTCTTTTTTCTGGGATTTTTAAGTCCAAATATGGCAAGTTAAAGCTCTGAAATTAAAAAAAAACCATTGATTGACTAACGAGTTATTTTAATTTACTCACTTCATTGTAGCTAACAAACAAATATTTATTACAATGTTTTGCCCATGTTACATTTACTGCAAGCGCACGAGTTTCTATCTCAACTGAAGATGTGAATATCAAACAAAGAATTTTTACTGATTGGAATAAGCTGTCTCTAATTGTATTTATTTCTATAAAAATTGTTTGTGTTAGTCTTAAATAATGATGTAAAGTTTTCCAATTGCAGAATCAAAACTTAAAACATTTTCACGTACCGTTTGCATGATCAGCTTCAAAGTTTACTGTTTTTGAATTTGCAAACAGTGGATTGACACTGTAGTAATCACCCTGACGAGTGATGGAAGAATCCAAATTTTCTGATGATGATTGCTCTATTTGGTAATAACTTTTTAAAAAGACTGCAATGATTGTTTGAAGTATCATAGTTGTACATATGAAAATGCAGCACAGACTGAAATATAACTTCTACCTAATGTTAAAAATATGATAATACGATATGGCGGCTTTAAAAAATCAGGGTTTGCCTTGTCCACATTCACAAAAAGGTATAAGAAAAGTGAATTTGAAAAAAAACACCTAATAAGTTTCATATTTTAAGTTGAGAGTTTACGGACGTGAAACAAGGTTAAGATTATTATTACCATTGTTTTTCTGGTGATAATTTTTTCTGCAAATCCCTTTTTAGTAAACCAAAAAACGATAGCGTATTAAACTAATATTAGGTAAATTACAGAAAAATTAAAGGATTTTATATTTGATGAAAAAAGAAGGTCAGCAGGGATATTTGTTTCGAATCACATAATTAAAGCTCAAACCTCTTTTTCGCAAACATAATTTGTCAATTAAAAGAGTTTTCGTTCTACAAATTCTTCAATCAAAGAAAATTTATGTTTTCTGCGGCATAGCAAAATTAAATTAATTTTTTCTTTATTAAAATCAGATGACATTAATCGAAAATTATTGGTTGCTATTTTTTCATTTAAATTAAAAACAGATCAAATTTTTTGAAACAATAAAAAAATTTTATTGTGCATTGTTATTTGCGGATTTCAGAAATCTTTGTGACGAGTTTTTTTTTGTCTCCTATATTCAAAAGTGTTAATATTTTTGATTCAAAATGGGAGAAACAAAGAAACAATGGGATAACTGTTAAAGACAAAAAAATTAAATCCACATATATGTCGAAACTTTTGTTTATCTCAAAAACTTTTATCATTTTTATCATTTTTTTATGCCATAAGAAAAACAAAAAAATCAATAAAGGATTTCGTGTCAAAGCTGGGAGCAAATTGAAAGAAAAATTTTGTATAATTTGCTTTTTTGCTGTACAAAATGAAGAGTGAATAAATATCATATTTTTTTATCTTTGATAAAAAAAATCAGATACGTTTTTTTCTTAAGTTTTAAAAAGCTGACAGAGAAATACAAAAATTTCTGGTTCTGGTTTGGAAATTCGCATGAAACCCAGATACATATGTCGTTTTTGTTTCAGGATTTTGTTGAAATAAAAGAAAAACATAAAATAAATAAGACAGAAAAAGTAACAAAGCTTTTCTGAAATAGGAATTTACAAAAATTTAAAAAAAAAATTATTATTGCTTTTGAGACGCTTTTATGTTTTACTTTCCAACTTCAAATAAATATATGTGACATTATTAAGTTTATTTTCAGATCTATTCAAATTTTCACGTTTTGTATCTAGTAAGATTATTAGATTGAATATATTGTAATGTAAAATTCATGTAATTAAATTGGCATTCAGATCCCGTTTCTACCCATTTATAAATATCTTGTATTAAATGCTTCTCTTTGTTTGTTGTCATTTTACATAATTTGCATAACCAATTCGTCTTATTTCTCTCATCTGTCTTCTTGTATTTTTTTGTCCATCCAAAATATCTTAAAAATTGTTACGTGTGAAAATATATATATATTTCAAATATAAAATTACCTTTTGTATTCTGTATGGTTTTTAGAAAGATACACCAGTCTTTCAACCAGTTCCTTTGTAGTGCCAAAATCATCTGCAGCAATAAAATATTCATCTTCAACGATTCCCTTTAACAAAGATCGTTTTAAAACAACTGGAACAATCAAATTTTTCATTTTCCAAAATTTTTCTGTTACATAATCTTTACAAACGGCATTCTCAAATGCCAAATAAAAAAAGTGTTTTTCTGAATTAAAAAATATAAGATTATTAAATAAAACATGAGAGAGAGATGAACATACCAATTTCTTCATTTTCATTAAATTCTGTTGCATTATAACATTTGCCAAAAGTAGAAATATTTGAAAATCTTTTCATATCACTTATTAATATTTCTCGAAGCGAATGGGTTATACAATGTGATACAAATGTTACAGCAAGTTTAGATTTTTTAGACAAAATTTGTGCGACCTATTAAAAGGGAATGCTTTAAGCCATGTTGTTTGTTTTTACCAAAAAGCTGTTTAAAGTTAAGCAAGTATATAATGTTTCCATTTTTATTTCATCAAATTTTTTGTTTAGGAATTTAATGAAATAAATTCCTAAACAAAAAGTTTCATTCAATGAGACGAGAATTATACAAAATGTTAAGTGTTTAGTGTATTATATTAAGACATCTGACCTGGTGAAAAAGTTCTGGCTTTTAGGAGACCATTTTTAAAGCGCAACAAACAGCACGCTGTGTCATGGTTACAATGCTTTCAATGTCTTACCGTAAAGGCATGATATATGGCCTAAGTGATAGGCCTGGTATAGAGAAATATTCATGCAAAAAATCAGCTGCGGGATCCTCATACCTGGGATTTAACAGCGGCACAAAGATGCTCTCATTACCTTCAACACCAAAAGTCGATTTTACTGGGTTTGAATTTTTTGGCATAATTTTGACTGATTTATCGGTTTTCGACATCGCTGAACACGATAAAATACTTTTCAAGTAGTATTTCCTTGCTAAATTTTGAGAGATAGGATTTCGAACTTTGTAAGTTTTTGTGTATATCATTCTAAGTTTTTCATACCGTATATCTCAAAATTTAGCAAGAAAATACTACTTGAAAAGTATTTTATCGTGTTCAGCGATGTCGAAAACCTATAAACAGTCGAAATTATGCCAAAAAATTCAAACCCAGTAAAATCGACTTTTGGTGTTGAAGGTAATGAGAGCATCTTTGTGCAGCTGTTAAATCCCAGGTATGAGGATTCCGCAGCTCATTTTTTGCATGAATATTTCTCTATACCAGGCCTATCACTTAGGCCATATATCATGCCGAAATCCGACCATGAGTTGGGGACCTTTACGGTTAGCACGAAAATAGTCAACCTTGAAAATTTTGGTAGAGCAAAATTGCATCAAGGAGGTGAAAAATCTTTTTCTGCATATTTTTTTTAAAGGACTATCTCGAGAAACCGTATAAATTGCATATACACATACCTGCTTATCACTCCACACAAGTGTATCATTATCTTTTTCGTGAGGTAATATGTCTTCAAATGTTGGATGTGGCGCCCATAGAGTGCCATCCCGTCGATAACTTCTTGTAATGTTGAAAAAATCTTTTGGAAAAAGTTTTTTTCTTATTCTTTCGTGTGGAAATGCTTCGAATGTATGATAAACGTTAAGTCTGTTATCACTTCTGTGTTTTTGTAAGAAATCATCCATTTTCATATCACGAGAATGAAATATTGCCACAGAAGAGTATGGATAAAGCCTGAAATACAGTGAATGTTGTGTAAAATATTTTCACAATTATGCCCTTTTAGACCCCATTTACATTGGATTAGTTGAAATGTGACACTGAGCAGAACAATCGTTTAAATCGAATTCATTAGGAAGAGATGTTAATTCATAATTATTTGTATAAAACAAAATAAGTGGTGCACCAAGTGGAGTAGAGCTATTAGACTTTGTCTTATTTATTGCTTGAAAATTTAAAAGTTTATACGACGCCATTAGTAATAAAAATAAAAAAGAATATAAATGTTTTGGTTTTTTAAACATATGTAGGGAAAATATAATTATTTAAAGTAAACTGAACAATATTTATTTTCTTGAGAAAAATCTCTATATTGATTTATTCTATTTTAAAAAAAAATTAAAGCGTCTTTTTTAAAAGACACGTTGAATCTACACAATTCTTGCGTTAAAAAACGCAAGACTTTTGGTGAAATTAAAGCCTATTTTTTGAATCCCATTCCTATTTTAACTTTGAATTCCAAAAAAAGAAGCACATTTTTATGGATTTGACATGATTTCAAATTTATGGTTCCACAGAATTTTTATTCTTCTATGCATTTTTATGTTTTGTTTTTGGACACATTTAAAAATACAAAAATCTCTTACATCACTTTCTTTTAATAAATTTTTTACTCGCTCAAAACAGTGTTATTCTTCATACTTTTACAACTATGAAAATTTTACAAATACCTTACAAATGATTCATTACAATGCCGAAGTATGAATTTTTTTACACTATACATTTATTTATTGACTCTATTATAATATGATATCTTGTTTTCGTTTCTTTTTAGATGTGCTCTCAGATATTCAAAGATACTTTCAATGTTGATTTTATAAATAGTAATTATTCATTAAGATATTATGCAACTGCTGATGACGACCTTATGTATTGTAAAGTACTAACCCTGGGGCTACAAAAAGGTTTTGTAACAGAAGAACATCTTTTATTGTCGTATCCAAAATGCAAATTCTTTGCTGTAGATCTAAATAATACTTTTTCGTTTACGACATACAAAACTTTATTAAATGGTACAGTTTTTCAAGCAAAACTTAATGAAAAAAATGAAATTATTGGTAATAAATGTAATTCTCGAGTAATTAGTTATCATTAATTTTAGTAAATCTAAACAATAATCAAGTGCCATTGCATTATTTATTAAAATACTATTACAAATTTGACCAAATTGATTTTGTTTTTATGGATATTAATGGAACAGAGATGGCATATGATATGATAGGTATTTAATTTTTTACATCTTCATGAAACTTTTGCGCAAAATTTTGCCAATGACAAATGCAAAAATTAATGAATAGCAAGAACGATTTATTTAATTTTTAGAAAATTTCAAAAATTACCCGATAATATGCCAGTTTACTGTTTTAATTTATCTTCCACAGTCCTCAAAATCTGGTATAAAATTTTTTAAAGCTGTTGTAAAAACATTAAAAACCGGTCCGTATATGATTATTAAAACGGTAAAGAAAAAAGGAAGAAATAAAATACTCGAAATCTTTTTTATGAATGTACAAGATGAATATTGTATTAATAAATATATACTGTAAATAAAAAATTTTTTATATTTATCCTCTTCCTTATTTCTGATGTATGCTAAAAGCATTTATTCACATGTTTTTTGGTGCAGACACTGAAGTTCCAAATTGAATGCAAAAATAATTTATTATATAATATAGCATGCAATAATATGAAATTAATTTAAAAAAACAGTACACCCATCTTTGTTAGTCCACCAATAATATTTATTTTCAGGAAAATGAATAATCATTGTTTTGTTTAGTTGCTTTGAGAAAAAATTTCTTCGAGCAACTTTACATTCAAAATTAGGTACCACTTCTGGTTTTCTGCATTTTAGTGGATTCGGGCAGTGAAAGAATTTTGGCAAAAATGATTTTCTTTTACCCACAATCCATTTATCATTTTCAAGGTAACATTTAAATATGGCATCTGCATAAACTGAATTTCCATGAAAGTCTGAAAAATTCATGAAAGTTGACGTGAACTCATCTGAAATATTTTTAAGCTTGTTTTCTGTAATGATATTTTGAGGCGTAAGCGTTGTTTGATTTTCCTATAATTGTTAATTATATTTTTTACAAATGGGAAAAAATGACTTTTAACAAGGTTTCATCTTTTATTTGAACATGAAACATTAATCTTTTTTCAGAGGGTATTGAAATAAGAACATCATTCGGCATCCCGGGTGTATGAATCCATGCTGTTTCAGCATATTTTGTTTGATAAACTGATTTTCCATACAATAAAGCTTTGCCATCCACTTTTAAAGATTTTATTGTTTGAGATAATGAAAAGTTTTTAAAATTATTCGCTAAAACTAGTATTTTTTAATTCGAGTTTTGTATTTCTAAAGTAAGCGTACCAACATTTATTTTAGCAACGGTACGAGTATAAAAAAATGCCGTTGCATGAGGATATAAATTTTTCCAATGTACAAATTCATCATAATATGAGTCACCATTGGGGGGAATCAAAATATCATCAATATCAGCAACAATAATAAATTCAGCTGCTTCCTGATAATTTTAAGCTGTTTAAAAAAAAACTTTTTTATAGATCTTCCTTCAGTTATTACTTACTCGATATCGCATTAAACAATCAGTATATGCAACACCTTGATTTCTGTAGCTCACTTCAAACATTGGATGTTCTCCGATGTCCAGAACAGTGTCTAAATGAAAATCAAAATATGCAAATTTATGTATTTTAATCCAGTTTTTTTCTTCATAAAGCTTAATAATTCCATCAATAAAAAGTAATGATGAAAAATCATACCTCCATAAGATCAATAATTTCTTTCATTGCAGAATTAATATATTGCACTTGTAAATCAGTTCCGAAATAGTGATAAATTTCTGTTGCAAAAATAATTTGTTGCCATCTTGTTTCATATACCATTGGAGGATAACACATTACAACTGGATATTTTTCTCGAACTGGGAATTCAAATTCTAAATTAACAATATTTTCGCTTTCATATGCAGCACTTACACCAAAATTAATAGGATTTAATACAGTAGTACAATTTGCAATAAAAAATTCCCAGGTGCAAACGATTGGAGGTTCACCCATTCTTATTTGCATGTTAGATATTAAAGATGATGTATCATTTTTAGAGATACATTGAAGCATAACATTCTTCGTGTTTAATTGTTTTTCTGCATTAAGCAATAGAATTACAGTGTTTCGACTGTATCTGTAAAAAAAAGTGTTTTATAACAACCTCCTACAAGTAATGGAAGAATTTAAAGCCCACGTGCTTTTATGATATAATAAAAACAGAGTACAAAAACAAAAATAATGTTTAAAACCTTCTCGTTTGTTAAGATTTTGATAATTAAAGGATACCCATGTCACAAAAAATTTTTACAAAAAAGAAAAAAAAAAGGTTGAATTTTTTTTCCTGATTTTGAAAAAACTTAAGCAAAAACATTTATGTGATTTTTCTCTCATTCTTTAAACGTAGAAAGTTTTATTGTATTTGTAAGTTTTTTCACAAACTGACATACATTTTAGAAAGATTATAATAAAAAACAGAGTTAATAATAAAATGGGTTTTAGAATGTAGTTCATCGCTTGAATTAAGCTTAGCGGTTGCAAGAAGTTGATCTCTAGAATGAAGGGGATCTTCCGAGAGAAGATGATCTCTGCTGCAAAATCGTACAAAAATTACTAAGCATACAATGGATACTAAAGTGTTGAATGACGGAAGTTTTACATTGCATAAAAGAAACCTTACCAAACATCAAACAATTGCGGAATCTTCTGCAAAAGCTTAAATAATTTTTAATGTTTTTCATTATCTTTTTTTCAATTTAAAAGTTTTTGGTAAAGAAAAATAACTTTAATCTTGGCCAAATAATTAGAAATTTCAATAACAAAAAACAAGAAATTAAGAAATTTCTTTCGATAACATTTTACGAAATTAACAGAAATTCAAAATAAATGTGGACTTATTTTTTTCTCTTTGTGTCATTTCTTTGTTTCTTTCATTTTTAACTAAATGCGTATAAAAATCCATCAAAAAAATCTGTGACAGAGAAATATCAAATTCTTCAAAAGAAAAACACAAAAGATTTTCTTTTGTTTTAAAAAAACTATTCAGTAAAAATCTTTTTTATGCAAAAAGCTTTACAAGGGAACCGTTTGACATGTGAATTCGCTTTTGAAACGGGACCCATTTTAGAATACTCCCCTGGTATTCAAACGTATTTTCCCAAATTATGAGCGGCCCCTCCCCCAAAAATATTTTTTCACCTAATCGACTATACTACTATAGTATACGTTATCGTATACTACTTATACTAATTAATCACTTATTTTTTTGGATTTTACACTTTCTTGTTAATCCATAATTAATTCTGTTGTAAAAGAATTGTTTTGTAACTTTCTGAGTCATTATACAACTTCAAAAACGCAATTTTAAGAAATTAATTGGTATAAGTAGCACACGATAACGTATACTATAGTAGTATAGTCGAATAGGTGGAAAAATATTTTTGGGGAAGGGGCCGCTCATAATTTGGGAAAATACATTTGAATATCAGGGGAGTATTCTAAAATAGGTCCCGTTTCAAAAGCGAATTCACATGTCAAACGGTTCCCTTGTTAGTTTAAATGCAGTGAAAAATATGGTGTTTCTCATACTCTGTTTTAAACGAAAAAAGTATACAAATAAATATATATTCATTTTTTGCTTTTTTACAAGTATTTTGAAAAATTTATTTGCAAAATTTATCAATATACTTTTTATACTTTTGTGAAGGATATGAAAGACAATTTTGCCCAAAAAGAGTAAAAATAAAGTTTTTGCGACCAAGTTCATGATTCTTTTTTCTTCTTCATTTATGAAACATATGAAGAAAACAGAGGCAGAAAAAGAAGAAAGAGTGAATCTCTCACTCTTTCCATTTCTTTCCTTATCTCTCAATCTTTCATAACGGAGCACCCAGATCTGAGGTCAGCAGTTTTATAGGCCAGCGGGGGTAAGCGGGGTCTGATCTTTGTTTTTAAAGGAGGGTAAAGATTGAAGGAAAAACCATGTTAAATCAGCAGACTGATCCATCGAATCGGATTCTGGGGGATCAGATTACCGTTTACTAATTTATATCTTTAAAAAAACAAAATACAATATTTACTGCATTTTTCCATTTTTGGCCCTATGATGATCTTCTTTTTTTGTTATAAAGGTAAGAATCATTGGTTCTACGATAATGATTTCTAATGTCTTATGACAAAATTGTCTTTTTTAATTTTATGTACATTTCCTTGTCTTACAAAAAACATTTGTTAGAAAAATGTCCTTGCTAGTAGAATAATTTTAGAATTGGTAGAAAAAAGAAAAGTTTTTATCAGAATTATAATCTTTTTCAAAAATTTTTGAGTAAAACCAAGTAATTTCTTCTTTGTTGTTCTCACTTGTCCTAGTATGAATTCTAAAATTTTCATCTGCCAAGGTAGTTGGATAAGGGTCGGATATCCGACTGCCGTATTACCTATGGTGGCGAAAACAGAAAGAAGTGAATACTTTTTTTAAAAACGCATTTGAAAAAAAGAAGGATAAAAAGTTGATACAATAATTAAAAGTACTAAAAAAGGCATGTTTGTGTATGCCAATTTTCTTACTAACTTGTGAAAAAGGGCATAGTATTAAGTTTGACCTCAAAAAGATTACTTTTTACCTCAATTTTTTTAATCGCCTCAAAACGTATTACTTTCTTTACCTCAAATTCATATTCATATTTGAGGTAAAAAGTAATACGTTTTGAGGCGATTAAAAAAATTGAGGTAAAAAGTAATATTTATCCGTGAAAAAGTAAAAAAATTTTTTCTTGGACATTGAGTGAGACTTTGATCATCTGCAGCAGCATGATTTATTGATAAAACAAATTCTTCTTTCATAACTTCGAAATAAAGCCAAACATGAAAGCATTCGAAGATGATGAGAAACATCTGGATCACGAGAATATTGGATTTTTAAGCCTCTTCAGAATTTTTTAGTTTTATTATTCTATAATAATATCCGTTGCAAAATTTCATTGTTGTAAAAAAACGTTGTAAAAATTTTTTTTGTAAGAAAAGCTGTTGAATTTTGTAAAAATCTTCGTTGTTTTTTGTCATTGTTTTATCCTCAGTTGCTATGATATTTGCCGTTGGTTTTTGAAAAATACTTAATAAAAACGTTGTGCCAAAAATAAGTGGGAAATAAAATTTTCATTGGATACCTACCTAAAAGGACAAAAATGCTGCATTTTTAAAAATTTTTTTAAAGTAAAAGCTGGAAAAACTTTTTTAAATTTCTCGGCAGTTTGTTTATTCTGAGAATTAATAAACAAACTGCCGAATCTCTCGAACTTTTTCGGTTCCTTCAGATGCGAGGCACTGGCTATCTCCCGAAACTGGAAGGTCATGCGGGAAAAATAAAAATCAAAAAAAGTAGACAATTTTTATTTCTGTAATCAATAATTCACATAATAAAATTTGATACATTTCCTCTAAAAGCAAGGCACACCCGACCCACATTTTTTAAATAAAGGACGTATTTGGGAGGAAATAAAGGCGGGGAGTGCTAATAAAGAAAAAGCAATCAAAGCTCTGTTGAATTTAAGATACATATATCCTCATAAATTTTTTCTTTAAGCGGTAAATATCGTTTTCCTTTGATTTTAATTTATCACTTGGCTTCAAGAATGGCATCCAAACAACCACAATTTCCAGATGAATTGGTCCATGCTGCAATTGCAGATATTATGTTAAAAACAGCTCGACAACTTTCATCATTCTTGGAACTATATTTTGAAACTGCACATCCTTCCATTATTAAAATCTCTTTGGAACTTGTAAAAACTATTAAATTGGATGAAGTTTCTGATCGAGTAAAACTCCTGGCATCACTGCTTTCACAAAATCGTATTGCTGTATCAGAATTTCCAATATTCTGCCATCTTTGTTATTGCCAACTAAAATTTAATGGACTTTCTGAAACAAAAACGGCAAAAATGATTACACTCCAAAATTCAGTGTATCAAAAATTGGCAGCAGAAAATGTTACAATCGATTCAACCAGATTTCGCCATTTAACTCTTTTGTCACAACAGTTTGTAAATATTTTTCATGCAAATCTTTGAAATTTGATAATAAATATTTTTTATTATTTGTTTTTAACGCACTAATCAAAAATATAGAATGGAAAAAGAAAACAAGTATAATAAGAGTGTCCAAATTGTCACAGATTTTTTACAGAGATAATTGATAAATTGATAAAAACGGTTTTTTGCTGTAGAGAATCGATTCTTTATCTGTTTTTCATTTACTTCCGGTTTGTTGCCCCTTGTGCAAAGGACAAAAAAGTGTTTTGTTTTTTTAAGTTATAAATTTACTAAGAGTTATATTTAGTGAAAATTGTTTTGTTACAAAATGGTTTTCGAAATGGAAAAAGAGTTTAATTTTGACTAAAAAACATGTAGAAGAAAGATTAAAATTTATTTAATAACTTTTGTAACAATTATTAACAGGAATCTTTAATAAATTTTGACCGAAAATTTGTTATTCGATTTATCCAATATCTGACCCATAATTTCGGCCTTAAAGGTACACCATCTTTATCAAATTCTGTTAATTTGTTTCTTGAAAATTTATTCATGCTTTCTTCTGTCACTTCATTCCAATCATTTACAACCATTACAGGCATATCATCATATAATGGTTGCAATTCACTTTTTAATACAATTGGAACTGCTCCCATTGCAAGAGATTCCCATGTTCGAAAGCAATCAATTCCATTTCCTAAAAAAAAGAAAAATAAATTAAATATAAAAAAGTAGGCTATTTGGTATTCTTAAAAAGATACAGATCTAAAACATTTATGACCACCTGGAGGACTTAAAACAAATTGTGAATTTCCAAGCTTCCAAAGATAATGTTTCCAATGAATTCTACTTTCGTCTATTATCACTTTTGTAGAATTTTCATTAAAAACTGTTTTAAAAAATTGTATTGTATGAGTTCTATTTTTATTAGTTCCTGGAGAAATATTTAAATATAAAAGTATTGTTCTATTAAAATATGGTACAACATTATTTTTTATTGTATCATACAGTGTTTCAAATGATTCAACTGGAGATGGTAAAATTCCAATTGGAATTGGTTCAAGTTTTGGATGTCTAAAAGGGATGACTTTGTACACATTTTAAAATTTAAATGAAGGATTTACTTTGCAACAACATTTTGTGCAAACCAATATCCAATATTTTTATGATCCAAATACATTAGATGCCATGGATATCCAGCAGGATAATCACTTTCATGTGAAATTAAAATATATTTGCTTTTAATTTTTTTATGATAAATTTCCCAGAAATAATTGACAAAATGTTGTGTAACAAATATTATATCACCGCATTGAACTTCATCAACTTTAATATTATCCACTTCAGTTGAATATTGCCAATTTGATAAACTTCGAAAAAAATTTGCATAACCAATTTTTTGAACAAAATTGGAAATAAATGGAAAACCAGGAATTTTAGAAATATTTAAATTATTTTGTTTAATAATTTCAGATTCATTTATGCATGATTCAAAGTGTGCTTCAGACATATTTATTTCATTTAACGCTACCAAACTTGTTTTGAAACTTTTGAAAGCAGTTGTATTATTAGGACAACGAAATCTTTTCTCTGGGATAGATATAACAGAAGTTGCATTATTACTTGAAAAATCGGTCTTGTTGATAGATATTCTAAATATCAATATACAGTAAAAAACTTGTATTTTTATATTAAGATCCAAAAAAAGAAGTATCCATAAAAACCTTTTTTTTTCAGAAACTTTAAAAGTATGACTAACCCATTTTGAAGAAAGAGAAGTATCATACATAAAAGAAAAATACAGAGATAAAAAAATTTTTGTATTTGATTAGAAACCGCCGTCATTCAACTGCAGTAGAATAAAGATATCTTTCTTTTTAATAATAAAAGTTTTAGCAGCAAGTAATTAACACTTTAAAAAACATGAAAAAATGTTTTGTTAATTTTCTGGATTCGCTCTTTTCGTGCAATTAACGGAAAAGCTATTGTTTCGTTGTTCACTTGAAAATATCTTTCCTTCTTTTAAAAATTCTTTCCAATGAATTTATTCCAATTCACGGCAGACCCAAACAGAAGGGAAAAGGAAAGTGCTTTTTTTTATTGTTCTTCCTTTAACTTTTCACTTAAAGTGAAATATCTTTTTTCTCCAAATTTTGAAAAACGCTCGTGGATCCTCATTTAATTTTTAATCAAAGGTTTTTTGAGTAAAAAAATGATTTTTTTTATTGTAATTAATAATTGATTTCACTTCAACTTTGTAAAGCCAGTAGTTTTTTAAATTTCAAGGAACCTTAAAAGGGTTTGCGCTTTTGTGAAATTAAAATATATTTGTTTGAAAAAAAAAATGAAATATTTCCTGGCTTTACATGGTTCCAGCAGAGTCAGATGTTTTTCTGATTAATTTTATTTATCATAACACAAAGAAAAAATTATTTATTATCGACGTTCAGTTAAAATTACAAAGCCCATGGGCCAAGCTTTGTAATTTTCTTTAATTTTGGGTGCTCTGAAAACTGAATTTTCGAAAAGCTCTTGATCCTTTTCCATCTTTATTATTTGAATTTTAAGATATCTCTACTTTTTTATTTTCACTTCTAATTAAAAATACGTTTGGTATTTTTCTCTTTTAAAAATTGATATTAATGAATGAATTAACTGATATTTCTCATATTATTTGCTTTGAATTTTTTTTCTCTTGCAATTGTTTTAAAAATTATTTAAAATTTCTATGAATTATTTTTGTTGTCACTGTAATAAATGTTTATAATTTGTGATGCATGGATTTAAAGCTGATGTAATTATCATTTAAATATAGTAGTACGATAAAAAAAACGAAATTTAAAAACGAATCACTTTTATTTGTGTCATAAATTTTTTAAATTGAACTAACAAAAATTATAAAATACAAAGAAAATTGAAGAAAAAGATGGCAAATATAATATCTATACAAATACAAACTTTGGTAAAAGAAAGAAGGCAAAAAATATTTTATCGACGTGGACGAAACCTTGGTGGACCTGGAAATGGCATACGAGGTATAAAGTTTGGATTTATTGAAGGTCGAAATTGTTGTGGGGGTGGCCTTCGAAGCATTTGTTGTTGTTGCATTGGTGGCGGATGTGGAGGTTGTTGTTGTTGTTGTTGTGGAGTTGTAGTATGTAAGGCTGAGAATAGCGTTCTCATTACACTACTACTATCTGGTGTTGGAACTGATGGTCGCATTAATGGTTGTTGTGGCCGTTGCATATTTTGAGGTGGAGGAGGTTGTTGTTGCCTTGGAGGTTGTGGATATGGCCCATTTGTATTCATTCTTGGAGGTCTCATTGATGTTTGTGGTGGAAGTCTTTGAGGTGGTGGGAATGTACCAGGTCTTTGAAGGTTTGGCCTTATTTCAGATCTTTGTTGTTGTTGTACTATTGTAGGTGGGGGTAGCCTTGCTGGAAAATTTTCGACATTATTTAAAGATGCGATATTTGTTGGCTGAGATATATGTTGTACTGGAGGATTATTTGCACTTGAAAATGGTGGCCTAAAGCATACTGTAGGTGGCTGAGATGGTGGTGGAATTTTTGCCGGCTGATGGGGAGGCTGCGCTTCATTTCTTTGTTTTTCTTCCAAAATTATTTTTGGAATTGGTGGTGGCGGCATTGTTCGTATCAAATCCATATCAAGTTTTGCAAATTTGGGATCCAAACCTTTTGGTTGTTGCTGTTGCTGCTGTTGTTGATTATGGAAATCTTGAAAGCGTTTTTGTGATTTATTCATTTTTGCACCTCCACGTTTATTTCGATTTTTAAAATTATTATTATTTTGTATTGTTGGTTGATTGCTGTTATTATTAATCATAGACGGTCTTATTGCATCCTGTGGAACAGATGGAGTTGGAACTTTTGGTGGCGGTAAACTTGGTGGTGGTACAACAGCAGATGTTGAAGGAAAATAAATTGAAGCTGAAGGCATTGAATTTGGTAGTGGCGTAAATCTTGGCTGCGATGAAAATGGTACAAGCGATTCTTGAATAGGTTTAATTGGTGATGGATGTCTAATGTGTTGTTGTTGAGGAGGAGGAAGAGGCATAGATGCTGGAGGTTGATGTTGTACATTTTGCATAATGGGATACACCGTTGATGGGGGAGTTGCTTGAATTGGAGTTTGAAACGTTTGCTGTTGTTGTTGTTGAACTTTTGGGGGCGTTTGTATTATTTGTTGTTGTTGATTTATTGAAGGTATTGTAACTTGTGGATTTTGTTGGTGTGATGGTGGATATGAATGTTGATACATTGGTTGTTGAGAACCATAAATTTGAAATCCACCTGTCACCAAATTTGTTACAGAAGGTTGTTGTTGTTGCTGTTGTGAAATATATGGAGATTGGGATGAAGTTGAAGCTTGAATTTTATTTTCTCCAGCTTTTGTACTTTTACTTTGATTTAATTTTTCATTAATACTTGAAGAATTGCTTGAAATATCCATTGCAACAGAATTTCTTGCAGAATTTCCTGCTGTAGAATTTTGTCTAAAAATTTTTTTGTTATTGGATCAACCATATACCTAAAATTAAAACAAACCCATCCGGAGCATTTGAAGATGTATTGGTTGCAGCTTCAACCATTTGATCAATCATTGTAAACATTAGTTCCTTTTTTAAAGATCCCATTAATTTCCAATGACTTTCTGTTAACATTCCTTCCACGTCTTTGATATCTTTATTTACCCGTTTTGCTAAATATTTTTTAACTTCATATCTTCGTTGCTCTTGTGCTTCAGAACTTTGATCCATATCCGGAATAAATCCAGCTGGCATTGAGGGCTCACTTTTTTCTTCTGGTGGTGGAGTTGGAGATGGCGGGGATCCAGATGGAGTTCTTGGACCCTTTTTTCTTTCTAAAGGTTGTTGTTGTTCTTCCGCTTCAAAAAATACGTCTGGACCCCGAAGCTCTTGTAATATTTCAGCATCTGGTGGAATATGACTTTGAAGATTTTTTATTTTTGTTCGATCATAATATGTTAAATTAAAATTATCCACCCTTCCTCGAAGCATCTTATAAGCTAATACCATTTCACAAACTGATGGAACACGTTTATTTAAAAATTCAAATACCATAGAATTATCTGATTCAATTCTCAGCAAATCAAGATATGTTGGAGCTTTAAATGTTCCAGGAAGTGGTGTTGAACCTTTTGGAATTCCTTTTGTGGATTCAGAATCACTATCTTCTAAAAAATGGGGGTTGTAAAATAGAAAAAAAATAGCTTGCATTGTACCTTTTTTCTTTGATTTACGTTTTTGTGATTCCAAATTATTCATTTCATCCATAATTAAATCAATTGGACACGCGGGCTTTTGGGGAGTTTCAATTTTTCGCTTTTTAGTTGGGATTTTTGCTGACATATCTGCTGCAGCAGCAGCAGTTGAAGTACCAGGCTTTGATGGAGGATGTCCATTAGATTTTCGCTTTTCTGATGCACTCTTTGATGCAGGCTTATATCCATTCTGTTCATCTTTCCGCAGCTTTGTTGCAGATGATTCTGGACGAGGTGTATCAGATTTTAATGATTTTACGGTTGTTGAAGGCGGTGGCGGAATATTGTTTGCTGTTGTTGCTTTTGTCGTTGATGTTTTTGTCGACTTTTTTATTACTTCGCTATTGCGATATTCAATTCGAGACGCTGATGCGTTCATTGAATTCTAATATTGAGAATAATAATAATTGTATATATATCAGCGTTTCATTAATTTTGTTGAAAAAAATAAATATAAATAAATATATTACTTCTTAATAATTGTACATATAAGAATATTATGTTTGTTTTGTGTATAATTAAATATATATAAACCCGGATTCTATAGCATTCTTAAAAATAAATATATTTTTCACTATATGACAAATTTCCGTTTGAGACAATTTTTTTGGATGTGTTCAAAAAAAAGTATAAGCTAACGGAATGTTACCGTTTTTTGTTTTTATTTTTCAGTGAAAAAAATGTTTTAAAATAAAAATAAAAGTTTATGTTTGTTTTACAAAAGAAAGAAAAAAAGATAATTTTTAACAATAATATCTAAGCTTCGAATGGCATTTTAAAGAAGGAAGAAGGATGCACATACGAATATAAAAAGAAAAAAAAACAGATAATGAGGCATAAGGATATACACTTGATTGTTAGATCATGAGCACCAAAAAAAAGGAAAAAAAAATGTACAATGTATAAAAAATCAGTAATAATTACTGTAAAAAAAGGGTAGGGGATGTAAAAAATGGCATAAAAAAATAATACTCAAAAGAAAATCAGAGGGGAGATGATAGATAGAAGGAGAATAAGAAGAAGAAGGCACGCAAAAAGTCACGCGAACAAAAAAAACTGGGATTATAAACAAAAAAAAGATGTTTAACAGAAGAAAAATTTGAAGGAATACAAAAACAAAGACAAAAGAACGATTTATTAAAAAAAAGATGGAAAAAATAAACTCGAAAAACGACCAGCGTTTTGTTTTAAAAAAATGAGTTTAATAATTTAATAAAAAAATAAACAAAATTTAAAAAAAACAATTTTTTGAGGTAATTACCTATGTTAAATATTTTAAAAAAACATAAAATGACAGTGAAATTCTTAAGACGAAAAAAAATTTATTAAAAATCGAAGGTTTTTTGTTTTTGTTTTTAAAATTGTCCAATATCAGATGGCTGTGGAAGGGTTGATGTTGAAGAAGTAGTATTATTATCAGATGGTTGTTGTTGTTGTTGTTGAAGGGATGCAGCAGCAGCACCATTTTGCATTTGTAAAATATAATTTTGTAATACATTATTTGTGCTATTTGATCCCATTGATGCTGCAACTGCTGCTGCAGAAGATGCAGCAGTTGAAGAAGAGACAACATTTTGAAAGCTGCTTAAACCATTTATTAAATTTAATAATTGATGATTATTTCCACCATTCATATTTCTCATTAACATTTGCATTGCATCAGTTTCTTTTAAAGCATTTTGTGATAAAATATGCAAGAAATCTTGTGATGTTGTATCAAACATTGGAGGATTTGTAGAAGTTTGAATTGTTACAGGTGCTGCTACAGAATTTGGTGTTAACATTTGTTGATAGAGGGGTGAAGAGGCAACAATTGAATTTGAAGATGCAACAACAATTGGCCTTGTGGACATTGATGAAGGTGTTGAAACAACAATTGTTGTTGAGGATGTTGGAAGTGATGAAATATCAGAGGATGACCGCTTTTTTGATGCAGTTTGTGTGGAGGAGGGTGAAGTCATATTAATTGTGGGGTAAGTTTTATTTTTACGGCTTCCATTTTTGCTTTTATTTCCACTTCCACCACTTGCACCCCCGCTTGCACTGGCTGGACTTTCTTCAGTACTTTTTGGAGCACTTGATTCAAATGTACTGCTGCCTTGTTCGGTACCACTCTTCTCTTTTGAACGCTTTTCTGATGTTCGAACTTTTCGATCTTTTTCGGCATTACTTTTTGCAGTTTTATCAACTTCTAATGCAATTTGAACAAAATTCTAAAAAATAAAACATTAGTTTGAATCTCGATTGATAATCACTTTTATCACTTACTTTAACTTTTGATTCAATTTCTTCTTCTTTTGCTGGATCTTCAACAGATTTTGGTGGGGCAGTTTTTTTAGTTGATGGAATTCGAACTGATCTTGTTCGAGGCTTTTTTGATGATGATGAAGAAGAAGATGTTGTTGGTGCGGTTGTTGTTGTTGTTGAAGTACCATTTACAATAGGATCTATTGGGATTTGTTGTTGTTGTTGTTGCTGTTGTTCTTTCGAAGTTGAAGGCATATTATTGAGTATTGTATTAGCTGTTGACATTGTTGGCATATTTTGTGCCATTGAAGATGCTGCAGCAAGGACTTCAGAAGGTGTTGGAATAATTGGAGTTGTACTTGCTCGACTATTATCAGTATTATTATTATTATTATTGTTGTAAATTTGATTATGATTTTGTAAATTTAGCAAGCTTCCAGAATCAGTTGACAATGAAGTTGCCAAATTTCCATTTTTAATCAAATTTAACAAATCTGGTGGAAGATTTAAGTAACTATTTAGCATATTTGTTGTTGAAGATTGTTGTTGATTTTGTGAATCTGGATTTGTCAAAGGTTGTAAAAGTCCAGGATTTGAAAATAATGGGCTATTAAGCATTGGATTTTGGGTTAAAGTTTGTGCAATATTATTTATCAATAATTGATCCAATGGAATATCATTTGTGCCAATAGATTGTGGAAAATTTTTTAAAGATTGTTGAAGGGCCATTGCAACAGCATTCTGGGGTAAAGAGCTTGAAGATTGAATAAAATCTTCAAGTTTTGGATTATTTAAAGCTGGTTGAGTTGGTGCTGGTGGGGGAGGTTGTTGTGGATGTTGTTGTGGTTGTGGTTGATGATGTTCCATCAATGTTGAAATATTCTGTGATGAAGTATTTTGTGCTGTTGATGAAGATGTTGACATTTCATTTGCACATTCTCTTGAATATTGTATAATTATTGATTTTGATTCTTCATCCAATGCTGCCATCTCCTTTTCCAATGAATGTACCAATCCAACAACATTATTATATCTTGCAATAAATCTTTTTGCAGATGTTAGTTTATCCCTTTGTTTCTCCAAATCAACTCCATAACTTTTAAGTGTTGATTTAAACAATGAAACACCTTCTTCGGTTATTTGCTGATTTTGTGATTCTAACTTTTCTCTCTCTCTTCGAGCTCGTAAAGATTGATAAAATTCTTCTGTTTGAAAGGAATCCAAAAATTTTATGTAAAGTGATCTCAATTCCGCTAAAAAAAGGTTTTTCATGTAAGGACACAATTTACAAAAAATGATGAAATACACTTACTAATAAATCGATCCAAATTTGGATATTCTTGTTGTTGTCCATGACTTCCACTATCAATTTCAATTTTAGGTGTTAAAGTTGTAGTTGTTGCTTTAAGTGCAGGATTATTGACATCTGTAATAACAAACGAAGAATCAGCAAATATTTCTGCAGCTTTATTACAGGCTTCTGAAGTTAGTTGATGCATAATATCCATTCCTTCTCGAGCTTCTTGTGAAATTCTTGCTCTCTTTTCTATTGGTTGTGTATTTTTTCTTGGTCTTCCTCGGACAGTAACCTTTCCACCATCAATTGTATCTTTTCGTGGACGCTTTTTTGTTGGTGAAGAAAATTCTTTTGGAATTTGTTGGGACATTCCACCTGCAACTGATGCAATAATATCTGCAATATTTTCATCTCGAGTTTTTGCTGCATCAACAATTGGAGTAGAAGAACGAAAATCAAGTTCAGAATGATTATTTTCATTTGGAGTTTCTGAGCCTTTTTTCGTTGATTCCATTTCATTTACAATTTGATTCCATTTTCTTCGAGTTGTTGGACCATATCTGTAAATTTGATAAGTATTAAGAAAGCAAAGATTTTTCGTGTAACATACGCATCACCATTTTTATGATTTGATGTTCCATTTCTTGATGGCACACGACTTTGCTCTCTTGAAAATGATGACGAATTTGATGAAGGGGTTCCGGATCGCTCCAATCTCAAAGCTGGATCATTTTTTTCTTCAAAAAATTTTGCTAACTAGAAAATATTTTTTGTTAACAATTTTAATTTTTTTTAGGATTTCTACGAAATTTTTAATTTCAATTTTCCGAAATTAAAAACCAATCTTTTTTGCAGTGATTCAAATTCCCTTACTTTAACTCTATTAATAACATGAAGATAATAAGGCACATCATTTGATGTCCATGAACATGGATTTGCGATCTTTTTAAATTCAACCACATCCAAAATTGATGATAAATCTCCTAAAGTCCTTTGGGTAATTTGATTCTTTTTATTTGCAGGTGCATATGGCTTTGTTGAAATAATTCGAGTGCCATGTTTTAATTCTGATAAAAGTTTTGACTTTATTTTTGATTCCAAATCAGCTTGAAAGGCATAATTATTTATAAAAATTATTGTTGCTTCATTAACAATTAAAGATCGAAATTTTTCATCTAAGAAATCACCATGATGAATTTGAAAAGGACGATATTTCCTTCCAAACCATTTCATCATTCTAAAAAAAAATTTTTCGGTTTAGTTAAAGCTTTTTGAGGAATGAAGATAAATGACGAGAAAATTTTTTTAAAGCTGGAAACAATTTTTTTTTGCAAATTTGGGCAGAACTTGCGACTTATTGGCTTTCTGGCTAACCACTACACCACAAAAACAAAAAAAATCCAAATTTTTAAATTTTGGTATTTTTTGCTGCCAGCTAATAAAATGCCTAAAAAATTAGCTAAAAAATCTAACCCTTTAAATTCAATTTCTAATTTCTTTGCAAAATCTGATGGCAAATCTGCAATTTCAATTCCGCATGCTCGTTTAACCTTTGAACCTCCAGCCATTTGTACGACCAGTTGTCCAACTCCTGAACCAAGATCAACAAAAAAATCTGATTCTGTAATTTCAATTTCTTCAATAATACTTCGAAGTCGATCATATGATGTTTCGCCATATGTTTGGGAGGAGAATGCCTCGTAATGCCGATTCAACTTTTTTTCATCATCCACTGCTCTATTATATGCTCGAGTACAAATTGTTCGAAGTAAATCTGATGAAGCATAATCTTCTTTAATTGCTTCACCATTTTTTGAATGCTCTTTAAACTATAAAAAAAATATTTTTTGATAGAGATTTTTAAAAGATAAAAATAATCTCTTACATATGCATTTGCAACTTTATTAAACTTTTTAGATATTGATCGAATCCATTCATAATTATTAATTTGTGCTTCTCGAAAAAGATCAAGTTTTTCCAACTTTTCTTTAATTTCAGGAATTAAGCCAAAAACCTGTCTAAAAAATTTTTTAGGGTTTTTGTAAATTCATTTTTTTTTATTACAAACCTTATGGTATCATAAATATCCATAGCACCAGTTTTTTCATATTCTTTTTGCCATGGAAATAGGATTGGCGGTGCACCATATGGACTATAAAGTTTTATGGGCTTTCGATCACCTTTTGATACACAAGCAACAACAGCAGATGAAGATGTTGGAGTTGTTGTTGCAGTTGTGGAAGTTATATGACTGCTGGATGATGCGGGTGAATCCATTTTATTATTACAAAATAATTAATAAATTCACCCCAATAAAAAAAATATTATCTGTCGTCCAAGCCGCCGTCGTCCTTTTTATGGTGGAAAAAAAAGTTATCTAAAAATGAGATAACAATTTTTTTAGGGAAAAATTGATTGATTTTAAAATAAAATAAATTTTTTGTTAAAGAATTGTATTGGAATGTAACACAAAAATTAAAAAGTAGGTAAAAAGCAAAAAATTAAAAAATCCCGCTAAAAAAAGTTATAGCAAAAAAAAGTGATGGACAACGCAAAACGCGCCAGACGGTCACTACTCTCTATTTTTTGCCAAGAGCCAACGAAGAAATGAAGAAGAAAAAAGAACGCGGGAAAAAAACATAAAAAAATTACATTGGTTTCTTTTTTGTGTTAAAAATATATATTTAAAAAATAACCAATTGCTAAAAATCAATAAAATATGTATTCCCACTCTTATTTTTGCAGAAAAAAAATGAAAACTTTAAACGCGGGAAAAAAGAAAGGGGAGTTGTTTTATTACAAAGTTTTTTGGCATTGACAAAAATTGAAAAAAAAAATGCGCACAAGAAAAAGAAAAGGAAAAAAGAAAAAAGAAAGAAAGAAAGCCTTTTTTCCTTTTCGTCAATCAATAACATCAAACAACTTTGTTGTGGAGCGAATCAATTTTTTTCTTCTTTTTTTCTTTTTTTCCTGCTTTTTTTTGCTACAACTGCACCGACTACTTTTGAATGAGAGAAAGAGAAAAGAAGAGAAAAATTGAGGCCGAAGCGCAGCAGCAGTCAGCCAACTTAAAACTGACTGCTGCTTTTCTTTCCTTCCATCAACACAGAGAAAAAGAAAAAGAGAGCGCTTCTGCGTCACATTTTCGGCCGGCATATTTTTTTCGTTAAAGAAAAAATCGACGAAACAGCATGCGTCTGTTTTTACATTCAACACTTTATTATATACAAATGTGTGTGTTCTACTTTGAGTTCTCTCTCAAACATTTGAACAGAGAAAAAAAATCAGATCACTTTTTTCTCTTCTTTTTTGCTGGCAATGTTGTCATTGAAAATATTTGACTTTGACTTTTTTTTGAGGTATAAAACGAAATGGAAGGAAAAAAAAGCGTCGAATGTCGTTAAAAAAGTATCGAATATTTGAAAAAAATGGAAAAAGAAAAAATATTAATAAATTTTTTTCTGTTTAATTTCCTTTTTTAAAAAAATTGAAATTATACATTTCTTTGTTTTAACATAAGTAATTGCTATTTTTGTCTGTAAAGAGAAAAAACATTTTAAGAAACATTATTATTTGATAAAAGAGTAAAAATTATAATAAAAACTTTATTATTGAAATTGCAAAAAAAAGATATGTGTTTATTGAACAAATTATTGATATATGCTTTTGGGATTTCTATTGATCAACCCATGATGACCATGAGTCGTATATTGATCGTTAATGAGTCATTGATGTGACAATTTTTTTGGCAAGAAGCCAAATTTTCTGTGCAGTTTGCACCTTTTTCTTTCAACAGCAGTAAAAAAATGTGTTTAAAAAAATGTTAATTTTTGGCAAAATGTTATCCAATGAAATCATTTCAAAATTCAAAAAACAGATTCAAAAAACAGAGATAAACTTTCATCAAAACAACAAACAACAAGCAAAAGAAAAAAAAAGCTAACTCACCAAAAAACAAAATACATGTTTACAAATTTCAACAACAACAAACATTTTATTGCTATTTTTTAAGAAATCAATTATTTAACAACTTTAAAACACACCTTTAATATTACATTGAAAAAAGAAAGAAAAAAGGTGAGTGATATTATTTCTACGTAGCGTGAAAAGGTTTTTTTTCTGACTCTTTAACTTTTTACACAACAAACAACACCGAGATCTATGAAGAAATTAAATTTTTTTCAAAGATTGTTTTTTTGTTGTTCGCGTGTTTTTTCTTCAATGACTCAGAGAGAAAAAGAGGCAGACATAAAAATTTATATATTTTGAAACGTTCTTTCTCTTTCATTCTCTTTATATAATCTATAAATTATTTCAGGGTTTCCCCCATTTTTACCGCCTCTTCGTTATTAAAGATGAAAGAAGTAATTCTTGTATTAACTGCAACGGTATTATTTGTATATTTTGATATTGTTGTTTCTACAATTGCTTTGGGACTTTATAAACCTTCATTTCAATTTGATATTAATTTATTAGCACATTATTTATTTCTTAAAGATGGATATTATTCTTTTTTAACTTCTCCAATAGATTTTGTGATACTTGCTTTGATGCGAACGATAATTTTGATTATTGGAGAATATTATTTTTTGAGAAAAATTACACCAAAATGGAATCTCTTTTTTATTGGTATTGAATTAACAAATATTAGTTATACATTTTTAAAGATTCTTGCCTTTGCTGAACATGATGAACAACTAGGATATTTTGGATTTTGGTTATCGCTGATTTGGAATGAAATTGCTTTTCTTGCATTGATTCCAATTTGGTATGGACTTTATCGATCTCGAAAACTTCATCAACAAACTCAAGAACTTTGGTCTCCTTCAGATGAATATACAAATTTAACAACAGAAGATGGAGATTTAACTGATACATCGGTAACAAGAATATCAGCGGTTAAAATGATTGAAGAAAGAATTTCAACGTTACATCATATTTTTAAATTATTGGATTACTGTAAACATTATGCTGGATGGTTTGCAAGTGGATTTGTATTTTTAACAATTTATTCAATTGCACGAGTTTTTCAACCAAAATATACTGCAGAAGTTATTTCAAATATTGTTGCAATTAAACAAATGTCTGATCTTGTTAATTCTGTTGTAATTCTTGCCTCACTTTCTGTTGTCAGCAGTATTTGTTCTGGATTCCGTGCTGGTTTATTTGATTATGCAACAGCCCTTGTAAATCGTAAAATGCGTTCAGATCTTTTTCGTTCACTTGTTCAACAAGAAATTGGATTTTTTGATGAAAGAAAAACTGGTGAAATTATGTCCCGATTAACTTCAGATTGTCAAACAATGTCTTCAACAGTTTCAACAAATGTTAATGTATTTTTGAGGAATGGTGTTATGCTTATTGGATCTCTTATTTTTATGGTAACAATTTCATGGCGCTTAACACTTGTCTCATTTATTGCTGTACCGTTTGTTGGATTTATTACAAAAGCATATGGTGCTTATTATGATGTAAGTTGGCACTTATTGGGATTTTACAGTAACGAAAATTGTCTTTTTAGAAATTATCTGAAAAAACTCAAGGTGCAATTGCACAAGCCAATCAAATTGCTGAACAAGCAATTGGTTCTATTCGAACTGTTCGTTCATTTGCATGTGAATTTAAAGAATGTGATCGCTTTGAAGCAGAGCTAAATCGAACTCTAAAAATTAATGGTAAAAAATCTATTGCATATTCGGGTTATACATGGTTGAATGAATTAACGGATAATGCAATTCTTGTTGCAATTCTTTTTTATGGTGGACATCTTGTTTTAACTGGTAAAATGGAAGTTAATGGTCTCTTCAGTTTCTTACTGTATCAGCTTCAATTGGGTGAAAATCTATATAATCTTGGATGGGTATTTACTTGTAAGTTTTTAAATATACTGTAGCTACAGTAACCTCAAATTTATGTTTTTAGCTTTAATGGAAAGTGTTGGAGCATCGAGAAAAGTTTTTGAATATTTATATCGGCAACCACGAATTTCTTATGATGGAATTTTAAAGCCTGCAATTATTGAAGGAAAGGTTGCATTCAATGATATTACATTTTCTTATCCAACTCGAGCATCTACAATTGTTTTGAATGTAAGTTTTCTTATTTTATTTGAACAATAATAAAATATCTTGTATTCTTTTTTAGAAAGTATCATTCCAAGTTAGCCCTGGTGAAACGGTTGCATTAGTTGGTCCATCAGGGGCAGGAAAATCTTCAGTTATTTCTTTATTGGAACATTTTTATGAACCAAAAAGTGGAAATATTACGCTTGATAATTTTTCAATTGAAGAATATGATCATAGATATTTTCATCAAAAGGTTGCACTTGTTGCACAAGAGCCTGTTCTTTATGATGGTTCAGTACGATATAATATTTTATATGGTGTTGAAGAATGGGCAACAGATGATGATATGATTCGAGCAGCAAAACTTGCAAATATTCATGACTTTGTAATGGAAACTGAAAAAGGCTATGATACAGAATGTGGTGAAAAGGGTGTACAAATGAGTGGTGGACAAAAAGTAAACTTTTTTAAAATTTAAAATTTTTAACGAATTCTTTTTTTCAGCAAAGAATTGCAATTGCTCGTGCACTTGTTCGACAACCAGCTGTTTTAATTCTTGATGAAGCAACTTCAGCTCTAGATGCCGAATCTGAACATATTATTCAGACGGCACTTGCTCAATGTGCTGTTGGAAGATCTGTAATTGTTATTGCGCATCGGCTGAGTACGGTAGAAAAAGCTGATAGAATTGTTGTAATTAATAAAGGAAGAGTTATGCAAATGGGAAATCATAGAACTTTAATGCAAAATTCAAATGGCCTCTATTATTCTCTTGTTCAACGGCAACTTCTTCAACAGGCTGATGAATCAGAAGCTTAAAAAACATGAATCTCAAAAATTAATTTTTTTCTCTAAAAAAATATTTTATTTCGCTTTTAGTTTTCATGCATTTTTGAAAACGAATTTTACGTGCAATTTTTTGAACGGATTTTAATTTATTCTTTTTACGTAATAAACTATATTAAAACTATTTTATTGGGTATTTTTTTAAAAACACAATTTCAATTATGTTTGCAAAACGTTTAGAAAATGTTTTTATTGTTCGGGTAAATTTTTTTAATGAAATTGCGTTTTGACTTGGTCTTTAATTCGAGACAAAAAATGCTTGCGCATGTGATGTAGTGGTTAACGCAGAGGGATAACGACCGGAAAAAAACTTTGACGAGGAAGAATCATATGGGGCACTGGGCTCCGAAAATAATGAGTTGATAAATCCCATGCTGAGTCAAATAATTTTTAATTTTTCTTGCAGTTTTCCCAAAATTAAAATTAAAAAATTCAACACACTACAAATGTATTAACATTATTTTTTATAAAGGTAAAAAACATTTTTTTCAAAGTTGGATAAATAATTGCAAAGAAAATGGTACAATAAAAAAGCAATTATTCAACAATAAAAAATTTTTGAAATGTTTTGGGTTTTCTTTCTTCAGGAGTCCAAGCTTTAATTTTTTCAAACATTTGTGAATTAAATAAGCGATTTTTTTCTTCATTTTCACTGCTGAAACAAACGCCAGCTTTGTCTTCAAGATTTTTCTGCAAAAAATATGTCAATATTATAATCTTTATAAAATAATGAATCTTCAGTTTTACTCTTTCCAGAAAAAAACAAACCTTTAAAAATTGATCCATGTGATTTGCATCAGAGATTTGAATAAATCTTTGTAAACCAAAATATCTTATTTTTTCATTGTATTTTTTGCAAAAATAGTTTATGCAATTGTGCAAAAAAAAGAATTTAAGAAACGAAATTTTTTTAAAAAAGCCTCACTCAATAGTGTGAACACTTAAAAGATGTGATAAAATATCTTCCAATGGCACTTTTTCGTCATTTTCATGTGATAAAAAAATTGTTGAATAAATTCCAACGGATTCAGTTGTTCCAGAATGGGTGAAAAATGCAAATTCATATGTAACATAGTAATCCACGGAAAAATAATTGAACAAATTGTTTTATGTTATACAGCTATTAGACAGCTGATTAATGTTTTTGCAGGTTCAGGAGTTTAGGGAAACAATTCAAATGTTGTAACTTTAAGCTTAAAATTTATTATTTCTCTTTTGTTGCGTATAATTAAACAATTAAACATACCAAACGAATTTTTCTTTTTTGATTAAAGAAAAATTACTTACTAAAAAAAGTCGATAATTCTACAGCCAAACAAAGTAATTTGTGTGACCTTGAACGAATGAAAAAATTTTTTGTATGGTTCATTAAATCAATAATCCCTTGTGAGATTTTTTATTTTCATCATGAGGTCATTTTCAAGTATTTACTTATTACTCTAAAAAAAATCCAAAATTTATTTTTATGTCTTTCTTTTTTTTTTATTAAATTTTGTAACTTTTTTTTTGAATATTTTGTTTATTTTTTCTGCTCGTACCCAATTTTTTTTCTGTAAACTTTAAAAATTCCCATTACCCGTTGTTCAACTTGTCAATTATATTTTGAAGAATCCGTCATCTTCGAACGTATATCAAAAACTCATTAAAACCTGCAAACATTTTTTTATTGAAAATCCTACAATTGTTGTTCCAAGATTGAAATTCATTGAAAATAGAAAATGGTTTGCCGAACCTCGAAAAAGACAACGTCGAAAAACTAAATCAGTTTCTTTGAATAAACCTACGAATAAAATTTGGATCACTGGTTCATTGGATGTATCGGGGACACCTCCAAATAAGCCATTAATTGCGTCTTTTGTGCCACAAATTTACCAATGTAATGCAAAAGGAGTGTTTATATTTGGAACCCAAATGCTTTCTCTCAATGATTTAATGGCTATTGCTTCAAAGTGTGAAATGTTTTCTTTAACAAATAGTGTCACAACGAATAATGATGAGACTGTTCCATTCGAAGATCTTATCAAAGCTCTTCCGAATGTACAACATTTTTCATAGTAGGTATATCTCTAAAAATAATTTTTACAGATTTTTTTTCAGCTATTTACCTAAAAATTCTACAAATATTATTACAATTAAAACCGTTGAACAATTGCTTTAAATTCCACTACCCTTGTGTACCTCATGCAAACGTCTGATCTGTACCTATAATAATAAATAGCCTTATGTAAAAAGAAAATATATGATATGTTGCAGTAACTTTTTCTTTAATGAATAATTATATTCATGATAGCAAAATATTCGCAGAGACAGAAATTCGTGCCGAAAATCTCAAAACCACCTTCTGGGCAAATAATCGTGGTCCTATTAAGAGTGATGCAAGAACTTATTTTAGCGAAATTGAAAATTTTTGTACTTGTTTGGGTCATCTTTTTGCTAAAGAGTTTGGTGGACATGGGGACATTCCAAACCTTATTCAGCAGGATCGAAATGTAAGTATTTATCCCTTTTTTTAAAATCAAAAAAGATATAACTTTTAAAAGCTTTAAAAACGTTTATTTAATGCTCTTTTAAAATTATGATTAACAGCTCAATTCTGGCAAGTGATCATTAATAAATGGTTTTGTCAACGATTTTTTTTCTGAAGTCGAAGGTTTTTCAAGAGAAAACGAAAAATGGGATGGATTGGTAGAAAAACTTGGGCATGATCCATCACATGACGAAATGTAAGTAACATCAATATGATACGTACAAACCATAAAGTTATTAGGATTGTTACCATGAAACTTGGTCTTCTTTATGATGACGGTGATACTGATCGTACGCGTCCATCTAGTATTGCTTTTAATCTTATTTTTTCTGAAAGTGAAGAAATTATAAAAGAAATTTTTGGCCTTGTAGAAAACCGAAGTCACCGCCATGCAACAATGCACCTTTGTGACGCAAATGCAAATGAAAAACTGGTATATTTCGTCCCAAAACCTGAATACTTCAAAGAATTGTTGTTGACAAGCCTCCTCGACAATATGGCCCACACCGGTCGACAAATTTTAAAAAACGATTTTCGTTAAAAAAAAAAAAATTTTTTCCGCTCGGGAACATTTTGGTGAAGCTTTAAAACTTTAAAACTTTTTTTGAGCATTTGTGGGTAAGATAACGGCATTTTTAGAGTTTAAAATCGTTCTTAACGCCCTCGAAAATGGTTGGGCGCCAGCTTTTTTGATAAAATTGCGTTTAGCGGTTTTTCGAAAATTGATGGTGCAGTAGAATATCGCAGAATCAGCTAATATTGCCTTATATATTGCTAAGAAGCATTAATAAGCAAGCTAACATCGATATCTAGCTAAAAATGAGTCAAAACATGTGTATTTTGTTCCAAAATTGAATATGGTTGAAAATCTTCAATGTTGGAGAAGCAGACGATCAAAATATCAAACATCGAGCAGGTAAGTTTATTCTTTCTTTTTAATCATCTATTAATACTTTAATCTTTCAGATATTGCTCAAGGATGCTATTCTGATATTAATTTCAACTATATTGGACGAATTATATATATTTTACCATATCATGCATATTGGGGTATATATGCTGCAGTCCTTTTTTCTCAAAAAATATATATCCTTGGTTTAAATAAGTAAATTTTTGTGTTATTTTTATAGCAGATGATAGTATTCATCTTGTTCAATCTTCTGGATTGTCATCGAATATGCAATATGCATGATATGCTAAAATATATATAATTTGTCCAATATAGTTGAAATTAATATCAGAATAGCATCCTTGAGCAATATCTGAAAGATTAAAGTATTAATAGATGATTAAAAAGAAAGAATAAACTTACCTGCTCGATGTTTGATATTTTGATCGTCTGCTTCTCCAACATTGAAGATTTTCAACCATATTCAATTTTGGAACAAAATACACATGTTTTGACTCATTTTTTAGCTAGATATCGATGTTAGCTTGCTTATTAATGCTTCTTAGCAATATATAAGGCAATATTAGCTGATTCTGCGATATTCTACTGCACCATCAATTTTCGAAAAACCGCTAAACGCAATTTTATCAAAAAAGCTGGCGCCCAACCATTTTCGAGGGCGTTAAGAACGATTTTAAACTCTAAAAATGCCGTTATCTTACCCACAAATGCTCAAAAAAAGTTTTAAAGTTTAGTCAAAATAACCACATCTAAAAAAAGGTTCCCGAACGGAAAATTTTTTTTTTGTTTTTAACGAAAATCGTTTATTAAATTTTGTCGGCCGGTGGCCCATTTTAGATATCTTTTTACACTGTTTAATACCAATTTTTTTGATTAAATTTTTATATACTGGATTTCAAATACAAATAAAAATTTTGTGATGACAAAGATATATGGATAGTAAACCTTAGGTCTAATTTTCAATAACTCCTTCAAGTGGCTCACCAAAAGCCTTGCCATTTTCATAAAGAACGTAAAAATAATAAATATCAAAAGGGCGCCCAAAATGTTCTGTAGCATCCGATTCGTAGTTAATATCATATTGTAAATCTGCATGTCGATCGGGTTTTTTTTTATATGCTTGTATACGGAATCTTGAGCATTTAACCAACTGCTTATATCAATCTAAATATAAAATATTATTTTATCGACATTAAATTTCCTTTTTATACATTACCTTGCTGTTTAACGGAAAAACATTTCGATATAATCCATCGCCACCCAATTTTTTGTGAATATATTGTTGTGGTAAATCTCGATTGGGATCACCAAATTTTTTAGAAAAGCTGATTCCTTGTTCTGTGATGTCTTCGCCTAAAAACAAAGTCTTGTTAGCAACAAAAGGTGTATCTTTACCATTATCTAAACTATCGGGGTAGACTTTTGCATTAATATAAAGTTTTCGACGGAATTCATCATAGGTAATTTTGTAGTCACGAAGAGCTGGATTCTCAATTTTATGTGTAGTTGACACTCGCGTTTTTTGAATTTCAGAAATAGCTGATAAGATTGAAGAAGACATGATAATTAATATTTAATTTTGTTAGTAATAATTGGTTGAAAATAATATAATAAATACAGTCAAATAAAAACAACCTGAAGAAAGAGAAAATAAATCAAAACCGTCAATAATTTTTTTTTCAGCTAACTCACACTTGGTTAAATTATAAACTTTGCACTTTGCAATTTATTCTTGCAAAAGTGCTGCAAAAAATATAAAAATAAAGAAGAAAGAAAAAAACATCAACAAAACCATCAGTTTTTTTTACAGAATTTTCAGGCCATAAATATTTCACATCATGTAAATGTTTTGGTAATGACAGTAGTATTTCGGTGTTGAAAGGGTTGAATAATAATACTTTGTTGTTTAAAGACATTTCGATAAATATACGCACAAATTCCAGATTCTATTGAACTTATTACAAGTGATACAGGACCAGTATAAGCGACTAAATTAATTTGAAATATCTAAATAATAAAAAATAATAAAAACATTTAAAACTTTCAACTTACAGAAGAAGAAAAAGCACTAGCAAAATGTGGAAGAAAATCTAGCGTAAATGTAATTGCCAAAGTTAATAAAACTGTATGGTTTGACTAAAAAAAAAGTATGTTTTTAAAAAATAAAAAGCGTTTTTTTTTAAACAAACCTTTCTGGTTTGATTATTTAAATTTGTAATTTTTTTCCTGATTGCAATTAATAAAATAACACTTGAAATAAGAATTAAAGAACTTGAAAAATATCTTAAATAATTATATCCTTCAACCATTTGTGGAGTAAAAAAGCATCCGAATGAAGAACATTTTGTTAAAGGTTGATATGGAAAAACTGAAATTATTCGATTTATCAATGACCAAACAAAAATTACAGCCATTAAAAACAATGCAAAAAAGAGTGTCCAAAATTGTCGTTCTTTTGAATATTTTATAGGAAATAAAACGCAAAAGCATCGATCAATTCCAAGCGCGAAGGCTGAAATTGGAGTAATATTTAGCAAAATGTTTGTATTTGCACCAATAAAAAATAGCAGATATGAATTGTATTCCGTTTCAAACGAGATTGGCTTCCATCCAATTAATAAATATATTATATAAATAACAGTTGCAATAGATTGAATTGCTTGAATCAAAAAATATAAGATTAAACTCGGGGAAGAAATTACTGCAATTTTGTTATTATTACTTTTTTGAAAACATAATTTTAATACAATTTTTCCAAATACATATAAACTCCATATTTGTGAAATTAAAGAAATGATATATTCAAAGAGAATTAACAATGGTGCAACAGCCATAAAAAATTTTATTTTATTTGAATTTTATTAAAATGGAGAAATTTCAAATTTACTAATAAAATATTTGAAGCAAAAAAAGAAATTTTTGGAAAAAAGAAACACGTGTTTTTGATGTGAAAATACATAACTTTTTACCCAAACAATTACTTATTTCTGGGATAATTTTATTCTAAAATACAAAACAGAATAACTTTTTTGCAAGGGTGAGATTTTCCAAAAAACATTTAAAAAATACACGTGTTTTTTTGGAATCGAAATTATTCCTCTTAATCACTACAAAAATTTTTTTTTCAAATTCCGTGGAAAGGAAGTATAATTTCTAGGTTTTAAAAGAAGCTAAAATTTTGCACAAAATAATACTTAAAATGTTTGTAATACAGAGTCGATCAAAAGTATTGAGAAAAAATTTACTTCCAGAAGCTTGGTATATTTCTGGGAATAGTCGTCTAAGCAAGTTTCATTCGATGGTGATGAAACTTGCCTAGATTATTCTTATAGGTACCTAAAAGTTGTTTTGACATTTTTCATCATCCATCATCATACCAAATTTACCAATCTATAGAAAAAAACAGTATCAAGTGCCATTTTTAAATTAGTGGGAGCTCCCTCCGGAGGGGGTAAAGAGATTATTAATGATTCTTCTTTCACGTTGGAATCAACACCAGTAAATTTGGTCAATGAAAAATTTTCCGTTCGAAAACACTTCAGGACTTTTTTACTGGGTAAATTTGAAAAACATAAGCATCATCTTTGACAACTTTTCCTGATCTTATATTAATTTTTTATGCCTTTATTATATATAAATAAATAATCAGCGAAAAAAACTGAGTCGGACAGCAGAGAAAAAGTATCTGAAAAACAAATCCAATTATAATAGAAGATGGGAGACTTTTAGAGTTGTATACCATTATATTTATTTAAAATGGATTATAAAGCATTATAAAAGCCTTGTAAAGGTAAAGAAATGAGTTGTAAAAATGAAGTTTTTGGAACATATTTGGTTATGAAGTAGCAGATGGTCAAGGTTGGTTTTTTGGGCCAGGTTGGTATTTTTCTTTGTTTTAAACGTTCTTTTAATAATTATATCTTTTAGATATCACTTATGAATGCTCCAGAATGTATTGGTTATTTTGTTTTTGGTTGCTTTTATATTTTACATAAACACCGTGATCCTTGGATATATAGTTTCAAGCTTTTCTGCTTCATTTTTCATTATCCATTACCAAATATAGGTTATTTATACAAAAAATATGATGTAAATGGTTGAAAAAGCATTTAAATGTCTTCAGAAACAAGGATTTTAGCAGCATCATATATATCCACGGATCACGGTGTTGATGTAATATATGAAAACAACCAAAAACAAAATAACCAATACATTCTGGAGCATTGTATTGGTTATTTTGTTTGTTTCTGGAGCAAATGCTTTTCAAATAAATCAATCTATTTTTTACAAAAAACATAGCACTTTTCCTTTTGAAAGGCCTTTTCTAATTTTTCATTGTTCGTCTTCGATTAAAAATAATCGAATCTTTTTGGAATATTTGATAAATTTTAAAAAGTGAAAATTTTTTTGTTTAAAAAACGATAAAAGATTTAAATATGTATCACACAGAAAAAGCTGATGCTAATCGGATATCAGCTTTTTCAATCGGGAATCAGAAGGAAAGGCGCGCTGATGAAGAAGTAGCAAGACGTCGTGCTGAAGAAAAAAAAAAAGAAAATTAATGTTCAAAAAAATTCAATATTTTTTTTGATGCTTTTCTGAACGTTTAAATGTTGCTGAATTTAAACCATTAATTACGATATATTTTATAAAAAATCTCTATTTAAACATCCAGTAAAAAACAACTTTATACTTTCTTTAAAAAAACATATAAAACAAATGTGTTATTCGAAACCAGTAAAATGAAATGAGTGCTTCGATAAAATGAAAAACTAAAAAAAGTGTAATAAACAAGTAAAATAATAATAATAAAAAGAACCAAAAGGAAGGTTAAAAAATCATACAATAATCAATCAGAAAATTTTTCTAAAAAAATTATCCGTTGATAGATACAAACAACAAAGACAAAAATCATCCGAAAACAAAATGTATCCTTTTTTGCAGAAAATATAGTAGTTTTACATACACACACAATTAACAGCAAACAAAGCAAATCTTTGTGTTTCAATCACTTGAAAAGTTGATTTGAAAAAAATGCGAAAAGAAGCTGCTGGATATTTTTTTTCCACAAAAACATTTCTTTTTTCTTCAGGTGCAAATATTAAAGTATAACAATGTGTGTGGAAAAAACTGTGATTTTTTTTTCCACTATATGTTTTTGAAACGTGCCAAAAATTAATAAAAAACCAAAAACTTTTTTTTGGATGATGCTCCCTATTTTTATTAGAAAAATTGCAAAGTAACTTCTATTTAAATAATTTGGTAAAAGCTTTGAAAATATGAGATTCAAAAAAGAAGCTTCTTTTTTTAAAACAAAGCCGCTTGTTTATTTTGAGGCTCTGACTTTTTTCAAAATGGTGTCACCCAAACTTGGAGAGGTGATTTTTTAAAAGAAGGAAATATTCTTTTCGTCGGAGATGAAAGAGATAACAAAATTTTTTGGAGGTTATTTTCCCAAATTTTGTTTTACTTTTATTTTTGTGTTCAGTGTATCAATACCTTTTGCTTGAAAATATTTTTTGTTGGCTAAAATTTGGCAAAACTAATCCGCTTCATTCTTATCTTTATCCTGCTTCAATATTATAAATTTTGAGATTTTGCTGTGCAAAATTCATTTTTTGTTAAATAAAGGTAAAGCCTTTTGCTGAAAATAAAACTTGGAAAAATCCAAATCTTGGCAGCTTAAACAAATCAATAAATTTTCCAGAAAAAAAAATCTTTGATAAATTTTTAAAAGTAAAAATTTTTTTGTTAAAAGTTTAGTTTAAAAATGGAAACTTGTCCAATTTGTTCATGCGATCATCGTGGAAATAAAAAAAGATATGGGGTATATTGCTGTTCTGGATGTGCATCATTCTTTCGAAGAACTGTTTCTTTAAAAAGGGATTACGGATGTTCAAATGGAAATGAATGCTTTAAAAGTTTGTTTCTTTTTTTATTCATAAAAAACAGATAAAAAAGATCAAAATTTGTTATTTTTTTAGAATCATTATCAAAAGGTATTAACTGCCTCAAATGCCGTTATGAAAAATGTTTGGAAATTGGAATGTTATCTTTTGAAGTGTTTGAAGATGCAAAAATAAAAAAACAAAATGATGTTCAAAAATCTTTAAACACTGAAACTTTTCCATCAAATCAATCTACTGACTTAAATCCTCCAACTCCAATTAATTTGGTTAAACAAAATAAAATTTGGGCTGAAAGATTGGAATGTGTTTTAGAAACTGTAATGGATTATCCAAAATTAATTGAATCATATTTTTCTGGAAAAGTTATTGATTTGTTAAAGCTGCCTTCTGAAATTCAATTTTCTACTTCAGCAACAGCAGCAATAGAATATTTTTCATTATTATTTGAAAAATATCCAATCAAAAGTATTGAAGAGCTTCGACTACTTTCTATTATTTGTATTTGCAAATTTGAATTTAAATGGCTTTCAGAAACGGCACAACTAAAAATTAAAGAAAAACAAAAGCAAGGCTTTGAAAACATTAAAATCAATAATCTTGAAACTACTCGTTTTAATGAATTAATTTTTTTATCGACTCATGCCTTAAATATTTTTTATGCTCTTTTGTAAAAAAATAAGTTATTGTTTTTGTCTATGAAAAAGCATTAACACTGTTTTTTTTTGTTAATATAATTATATTTTAGAATTTTATAAAAACTTTTAAATTATTTTTAACAGATAATTCGTTTGCAAAAAAAGGAACTAAAAATAAGCTTTTGGAAAAAGAAATAAATTTTTCGATGAAAAATTGATATCAAGTTTTTTTTTTAGTTTTGATTAAGCTGTGCCGATTCTTTTTTGTTTTTCTGCAGGTGCAAATATTAAAGAATAACAATGTGTTTGAAAAAAGATGTGATTTTTGTGTAAGATCAAGTTTTTTAGAGTATTTTTTTTTCCACTATATGTTTTTGATACCAAAAAAAAAGAAGTCATACTGCAATTTTTTTGTCGGACAAAAAATATTTTAAAAATTAAAAACTGTAATTTTTAACAAAAGTTTTTTGCTTCAAAACTTTTGAATCAAAAGGCTTTTATTTTTCTTCGATCATTTTTAAATTCGATTTTTTTTGTTGTAAGAGTTTCTTTACTTTTTTTTGAGTTCGATCAAATTTTTTTGAACTTGATTTTTTTAATGTTTACTCAACTAATTTTTGTATTTAACGTTAATAATTAATGATTTTTTAACACATATAAACATTATATTTACTTGTTTTAAACAGTAATTAGTAGGATATAAAAAATTTGCAAGGTTGATAAAAGCTGTGTTAGACAGATTTATGATAATATTTACTTCGTTTAAATTTTTTCTGCTTTTGATTTATTTCTTTCGTGTTTAACTTTTGCTCTTTTGTATCTAAAAGATGATACTTATTTGATACTTTTCGTTTAACATGATTGTTTATATCGTTTTTGGCATTTTTTATGTTGGATAAAGTTGTGCAAGTATTTATTAATTCTACTTTCATGTTTATTGGTTGGATCATATGTATTGGCAGCTGGCAATGGAAAAATATTAATCATTAATGTATTCTTATTATCGCTTAAAATAAATGTCTCATCTTCGATTAACAAAGCAAGCAAGAACTAAAGCCGATGAAGCAATTCAACGATGTTGTGAACTTTCAACAATTCAATTAAAGATATTTTTTAATAGAAGAATCAATTACAACTTGTGTCAGCGCATGTTATGTTGAGTCAACAAAAATTTTTACCCCATTCAAATTAGATTATTAACCTCTTTTTAAATTTGATTAAAGTGGTGGCATATAAAAACGGAAAACTTTCATTACATTTTACTTGTTACTTTTGACATTTTTACCTTTTCTTATTGAAGTTTAAAAAAGTTGTCATGGAAAATATGAAATATGAAGGACGTTATCATTTGTCAGATTTGTTTAAAAAAGAATCTGAAGAAGCACTTGCATGGATTATTTTTTGGTTTTCAATGACAAATTTAGTTTTCGCATGTATTACACTTTTTGTTATTGTTACTCAAACTCCAGCTTCAATGAAATCATTTCGAAATATACTTTTGTCGCTTTTAAGCATTGCAATGATATATGAAATCTTTAACATTTTTTATAAACCTGCCATACTTTTGCCTTTGCCGATATTCATTCCGATTATTCCAATTTCAAGTGTAGTAAGTGAAGCATTGAATTCTTTTGGACCTTATATTAGCATGATTTATATGTCATTTACATTGGACTTACTACTTTGTATGATAATTCAAAGATATTTTACAATGTCTAAAAATGTTGTTTCATATCCAAAGCATCTTGAAAAATGTATTTATGGAATGATTTTTATTACAAATTTTATTATGGTTTTAATGTTAATCACTTCCCATTTTATCGGTGATCGATTAAATGAGCAGGATACAATTATTTTTATACAAAAGCATATCATTGATTGGGAAAATCTTCTTTCAATGGTTAAAAATCCATTTGTAATTACCGTATTTCAAAAAACAGATCCATTTACCCTTTTTGAAAAATCTTATACAGGATTTTATGGAATTTCACGGCTTTTTACATTTTTTTTATTTACACGTTTAAACATGAAAATTATATTTGGAACAAATGAAACGCCGCAAAATCGGAAACAACATCAAATGATTATTAGATTGCTTAAATTTGAATTTCTTGCTGTATTGTTTCTCATAATTATTCCATCAAATCTTATGATCTATGCTATTGCAGCCCAAATCTCAAATCCAATGTTACCAATGTATTGTGTATTACTTATCAAAGTTTACCCTCCACTTGATATGATACTTACTGCATTTTTAATTAAACCATATAGAAATTTTGTAAAAAAAGTTATATTTAAAATTTTCCGATTAAAAGCTGCAAGTATCAGTGATAATGGTTCAACTCCCAAAATTGATAATGCAAAATATAATGTTCCAAATCAAATGTAATAAATGAAATGAGATATCCATTTTTTTTATTTCCTTGGTTCTAGAACTTCAAAATACATCAGTGGATTATTGGGCGAAGTTTTACTGGCTAGTGTATATAAAAAAGTTTTTTTTTAGTTTTAAAGTTTTGCAATGTTAGAGCAGACTTTTATTTTTGTTATGATGTATTTCATAAAAAACAAATGTCATTTTTAAAAATAAATACATGATAATATAGCATTTAAATAGCAGATTTATAAAAAGCTTTTAAATATATCCTCGCACCTTTATGTCCATAATTCGGCTCTGAATAATAAAGTGTAACAGTTGTCGAAAAGAATTCTAATGTTTTGTTTACCCCAGTAAATCTATAAATGTAATATTTTTGTAAATAATAGTAAAAATCGTTGAACAAACATGCTTAAATTTCCTGAAGCATCCTTAAATCCTAATGTACCATTTTTAGAAATGTCATAATCAAGTACGGTAAACTGAACCGCAATATTTTGGAGATTGTATGTGTAAACATTATCATCAGCATCTGGAACATATGGTTCCAAACTTCCATAATATAATGTCTCGAGTAAAGATAAACCTGGAGATGAAATATTCATTGCTAAAAACCATTTAGAATAAATTAACACATATTTTTGAATTTATTTTTATCGTACCACTATATCCTGAATAATCAAATGATTCAAAATAAAATGTTGTAAACGCTGGAATTTTAACAACATAGTAAAATGAAGTTAAGACTAAATATTGCCATTGAAAAGCATTATCTTCACTGAATTAAAAAAAATTATTTAAAGAAAGATATATTTTTCGATTGTAGCAACAACTTACTTAAAACTAAGTATTTGTGTTTGATTATTCAAACCGTTAAAAATTTCAACATTATTTCGAATTCCCTTTTGATAGATGAAAAAATGTTTTATAACCATTTCAAAGAGGGAGTTTGTGATCAATATTTTGCACGTTCCATTCTCAACAGAAAGTATTGAATTCTTAAAAAAATTATTAAAAAGTTTAAATGTATAGTTTCCGAAAAAAAGGTTTAAAAAAATCTGTTGTTTGTTATCAAATAAATAAGTTTAAAATGCATTTTATATACCGAAGTATTATTTTCATTTTCATCCTCCAAAAATAAAGATTGACTTAATATTGACATACCACAAAATTTATTAGTTTTTTCATAATAAATATATCCTTGAAAAGCAGTATACAAATCATCTTCATTTACATAACCGTAGCTAAAAACTACAGAAGAGCTATTTGTCTTGTAAAAATCTGGACTGCCTTCTTCAAGAGAAAACCAGTAAGCAACTTTTCCACAGTATATTTAAGAAAAAAAAATTATCTGATAACTAACCTAATCATGGCATCCTCATCATTCACTACAAAGCAATTTAAAGTCGCGCCATTTACTAGCACTATTGTCAGAAATATGGATTCATCTTAAGAAATTTACAAAATGTATTTTAAAGGCATCTGAGGCTTTAATTTTCAAAAATGTAATACATTTTGAAAAAAAACTTTTTATTGTATTTCCCTTCCCAAATTGCCAATAAAATAAACAAACTTCAGAAGCAGAATTACCAAAAATATTTAAATGACAATTATGTGCCGTTTTGTTTGTTACAGTAGCGGGAAATCCTGGGGATTCAATAAATACAATATCGTTTTCATTTAAAATTATATCTTCTTTGTGGTTGCAAATCACTTTTTTATGGCTTTCACAAAAACAAAAAAGAAGATTTAAATAAAAAAATAATAAGTAAAGTTGATACATTTCAATAACAAAAATTTAAAGAATTGTCATTGAAATTATAGCTTTTTTTTGCTTGCATTTTCGACAAAAGCGGTTATATTCGAATTTTAATCCTGCAAGTGATAAAAAAAAGGAATTACCACACGTTCAAGAAAAGTGTTTTCTCTTTTAAACTCTACTTTTCAAAGTTTATTTTGCTTTTATACATGTATTATTTTTTTCTTGAAATTTAAGAAAGAACCGAAAAATAACTGAAATCTTTTTTGCTTGCAAATATGGTGGATGATGATAAAAACGCACGTGCGATGTTCCTCAAAACTTTTTTCAAACGATTTTTGATTAAAATTCATGTATCTATAAAATTTATATTCAAATGGTAAGGAATAACAATGATAAATTACAAAAAATTGTTCATATTCAAATGGAAAACCAAGGTTCAACAATATTACTTCACACAGTCAACTTTGCTGCGTAGAATTTATTTGAAAACCGAAGCAATATTAAAACTCGTAAAAAGAAAAAACTTCCCATTTTTTAAAGACTAAAAAATAACTGATGTTTCGTTTATTTTCCTAAATAACCCTTTTTTTAAAAACATATTTCAAAAGAAATTTTATTAAAAATAAATCCCAAAAATGCGAAAAATATTTTAAAAATGATAACATACAAAAATACAGAATAAAAATAAATGAGAGATCAAACATCATCCATAAATTCCCTTAAAATATCATAATCATCTTCATCATTAACGCCAATGGCATTATGAATGATATGTGGGGTAACACCAATTTCATTTGGGGCAACATTAAATTGAATAATTTGTTGTTGAAAATTTGTTGCAAGCCTTGAAGAGAGTTCAAGCTCAGCATCAGAAATTTGTGGAACATCTGCAAGATTTGTAATTGTACGAGTTAAGCGTTGATTTTGTAAATATGTTAAATCTTGAATCATATATCCATTTCTTTCAATTTCTTCTTCAGGTATCATCATCATTGCTGCAGTTTGAGTTGTTGGAGGAGGATTAAAAAAACCACAATCAGCTTTAATCTCATCAATAAAAGATGTATCAATTCCAATATTTTCAAGAGTTGAAATATCATCCAAAAGTTTTGAAAATGATGTTGGAGTTGTTTCACGCTAAGATATAGGTAGTTAAAAAGATAGTTAATTAAAATTCTGTTAAAGAATTTAAAAATTTTAGGAAAAATTTTGTTTTCGAAATCGAAATTTGACCCAAAATTTTTAATTTTGTTAAAATAATTCCCACTTACTTCATTATTCTTTTCAAGAGCTTCCAAAGTCTCCTTTTCACTTGAATGTAAAGTATCAATTACTCGTGAATGTTCTCCATCCGTGAGAGTATTTAACATATTATCAAAAAGTTCCAAAAAATATCCTCCTGAATCAACAACCATTTGACGAAGTTGAAATATATCTGCAGCATTTTCACGATCTCCATATGTTTGTGTTAAAAGTTCAGAATCCCTAAAAAGGTTTTTAAACAGTTTTAAATAAAATTCATTTAAAGTTGATTACCGTTGATTCATTGTTGCCCAAGTTGTATCATACATTGGTGCAAAAGATGCAAATGGCTCATAATTAAGATATGAGGATGGAGTTAAAGCAGGGAAAGCGTCTTCAAAATTTGTTAAAAGTCCTGTATGTCCAGCTTCAATTTTTCCAATTAAATCACCCAATGGAATTTTTGCTGCTTCAGTTGAGGTTACAAGATTCAATGCAACTGCCCCTTCATGATTATCAATATATCCAAGTGGCCATTTTGGAACTTCTGTTGTTAACTTTTTCTAAAACATTAGAAATTTAAATTTTGTATAATTTTTAAAATTAAGTTGAAAAAACAATCTGCTCAAGACCAACAGATTTCGATTTCATCATTCTCATATAATTGCCTACCTTTAAAGCTGCAGGAGCATCTGCCAATAACTTTTTTGCAGTAATTGATTCCATTTGTTGTTTTTGAAAAAGTGGCCTCGGTTCTGTTGGAACTCGTTGAGTTCGTTGTGGAAGATCTTTTTCTGGAAGGCCAAGAATTTGTCGTTCTAAATCTTTTCCAAATGGTAGCGTATATCTTAGATATTCAAGATAATCTTCACCAAAATAATATTTTATTACAGCAAGTAATTTCTGTGCAGCTGTATGATATATTGTATGTTGAGGATTATAGAGCATTGCATTATCACATATTAATATTACATCAGCTTTAAGATCTTCAAGTTTTGGATATTCATTTCCAGAAATTTTTTGTCGAATTGTTAAAAAATTCATTGGTTTTGTAATAATTTTATGATAATCTGGTGCAACAATACTGAAAAAGAAATATGTTTAAAATTTCGATTTTGGGTTCCTTTAAAAAGCTTACTCTGAAACAGGATATGCAAAATATTCTTCAGGATCTTTATTCATTAATTTTCTTAAAATATAATCACAAAAAAGTTGAAATGATGAATATCCACGAAGATATACATCTGGCATAACATTTTTTGTTGGAGCTGCTTTTTCTACTGCTGTATTTGTTGTCTTTGATCCTTTTTGATCTTCTTCCGTATCAGATTCGGCATCCTCTGTTGCTTCCATTTCTTGATCTTGTTCTGTTGTTTCATCATTTTCTTCTTCTGCACCACCACCTTCAACTTTAGGTTCCTTCTTCTTTTTAACTCTTCGTTCTTTCTATAAAAGGAGGGGATATATCAAATCCCATTTTAACTATCTAAAAAAGCTTACATCTTTTTCACGACGTAATTTTAACTTTTCTTTTTGTGCCCGAACTGATGTAGCTTCTGGAGGACGGCCTCGACGCTTTTTTGCTGGTGTTGGATTTCCATCGTCATCTTCTTGAACGGAAGAATTTTCATTCTGTGATGGCGTGGCTGGATTTGATTCATCAACGGTTAAATCCATTTCAGATTCGGATTCATTTGTACGAGATTGTTGAGATTTTGGTTTACGGCCACGTCGACCAGGAGATTTTACACCAGCTAAAAAAGTGCGGAAGATTTAGCTTAAATCAATCGATTAAATTTTTTTATTTTTTACCACTTTTAACTGTTGCCGTTGGTGGAAGTCCAACCATTGATGGTCGATCTCGGGGTGGAGCTGCTGGAGATTCAGACATTTTTTTAAAGAAGGAACAAAATAGAGGGAAAAGCAGGTAGAAGATGAAAAGCTTTCACTCAAACAAAAAATTTGCGCAAAAAAAGTCCGGGAAATTTTCGTTGCGAGAATTTTTTTTCTTGCTTAACTCATAAGCATTGTCAAATCAATCAGCAATGAAAATTTTCAAAAATTATAAAAACAGATAAACGGATAACAATCAATAACACCGAATTCGGGATTAATTACTTATAAAATACAAACCTTGATTATTAACTCTTTGCCTTTTTATTCCACCAGAAGATGTTGTTGTCGTTGAAGGTGCAGTTGAAGTTGAAGGAATAATTTTGCGTTCACGTAAAATTCTTTTATTTTTCGTTGTTGTAGAATTTGCTTCAGGCTCCTTTGGCTCTAATTTTAATTCATTTGGATTAAGTATTTTTTGTGATGCTTTAAATTGCATTACTTCTGGTTTAATCTTTCCATCTTCTTGTTGTCGAGGAAATTCAAATGGATTCTATAAAAAGAACAAAACAGTTAAATACACTTAAAAAATAAAAATTTTTACTTGAATTATTTGTGCTGCAGATTTGAAAAAAATTTGTTTAACACTTTTCATTGTATCAGAATTTGATGTTACCTAAAAATTTTTGCCGTATAATTTTCATTGTTGAAAAAACTGACTTCTTTTAAAGGATTTTCAACAGAATTTTCATATGCTGCAATATGAAGTGAAAAGGTGCTGCTATTGGCATTATTGGAATTTTTATTCCATTTCGTTTGATCTTTATTTACTTGATTTTTCATTTTTAAACTTGAATTTTCTTCATTACTATTTGATTTATTCCATAAATTAGTATCAACATTTTTTGCTTTTGTTTGATAACTTTCGTCAGCAGAAGTATCTGATGTATCTGATAATATTTTTGTTAAGGCTGCAATCTTCTCAAAATCTTAGTCATGTCCTTTACAAGCATTTATCGGGATTTTTGTAACAAAACTAAAATTACTTTAAATCGAAACTAATCAAAAATGCTATAAATAACTTTTAAAACATCCTTTTGAAAAGATTGCAGCATTAATATTTATTTTACCATAATTATTTTTAATTCTTTTATTATTCATTGAAATGCTTCTTGAATGAAATGTTGGTGATGGATTAATTTTGAGATTTTGATTTAAATTTAGATTTATGTATCGAGTATTACCACCTCGATCAACAAAAGTTAGTTGATTGTCTTTTAAAGACAAAAAACGACCGTTTGTTGTCATTTCTAAAAAGTTTTAAATTGCAAATGATTTATTAAATAACAATAAAAAGAAAAAAAAGCACGAATGCAAATAAAATTTTAGCTTTATTTTATGAAAAATGAACAAAAATTACAAATCTTTTTTATAAATTAGTAAATAAGAAATTTGTTATTCTCTAAAACGCGGATTTATTTCATTTTCTTTTAAATTACGTAAATCAAAGAACCATATTTAGGCAAGTTTCAAACAAATAAGAATGATGTAATCTTTTTGGTTTTTATTTAAAAGGACACAAAAAAGCTTTCAGCAAAAAATTTTTTTTAGTTCAGGTGCAAAAAAGTTGCATTGAAAAAAGTATTGCTTAAAAAAAAGTTGTCGATCTGCTTTTTTGCGATGGTATTTCTAAAAAAAATATCTGCAATATTTTTTCCAAGCAGTAAATTTTTACTGCAATCTTTTCGCAATTGAAAATGTATACTTATATTATACTGAAAGTTTTTGTGTGTCCCTTTAAAGCTGAAAAAATTGAGCAATTCAAAGTGTAATTCTGCGATAAACATGTTATAAAGAATTTTTTTAAAAATGTGAGGAAAAATATATAATAATATTTCAAGAAACCAAATTCTTATCAAAATCTGTTGTACTAGACTTTTATTTGTTTTTTAATATTATGGTCATTATCAAATTTCAGATATACATTAGTCATCAGAATATTCCTTTTAGAAGTAAAACAATTATTTGATCTTTTCGTGAAATTGTACAGCTGGGTAAACTCAAAAAAATACAATTACTATTTTTATGCCGTTTATTGTTAATCAAAAAATTTTTAACAAACTAAAGCATAAATCGTGTTTTAATAAAAGAGCAAACGGAAGAACAAAAAAGCAGGAAATAAAATATATGTTGGCGCTGATTTTGTGGACCAGCAATCCCTGTGGACGGCTAGCCTATTTTGTGGACGGCTAGCCGAATAGGTGGTCGCGAAAAATAATAAATTTTTAATAATGGAAATCAAAATTAGCTAGCTGTTTCTGTGGACGAAAAAATTTTTATTTGAAAAAGTAAAAACAAAAAAAAACAAAATGTAAAAATATAAAAAAATGAAAAACAATTATTTGTTTGCAACAATCCCTTTGATTATGACAACGACTATTGCAAAGTCTGGATAAATCGATAAAATGCCATTTTTTATTATTTTAAAAAACGACAAATTAAAAACTAAACTTTCATCCCAAATATTTCTCTTCTTTTCCCAATGAAAACCAAAAAACCCTTATTTGGAACTTTAAAAAAAGTAAGAATGATGCAACAGAATCTTCGTTTGTGGATATTATAATATTTTTAAAAAATGTCCTTTAAAAATTTGGAATGAAAACCAGGGATTGAAAATCGGGCCGAAAAAGTCGGCCGGCCCGGCCCGAGGCCTAAAATATGACGGCCGGCCCGGCCCGTCGTCGGAATTTTCTCGGCCCGGCCGGCCCGCGGCCGGCCCGGGCCGGCCCTAAAATATTTCAAGTTTTTTTAAAAGTTTTTTAGAATATTTTTCAAAACCTGCAGCTTATAAAAAATAGTTTTTTGCATCTTTTCTCATCAATATGAATTAATATAACAATGATTCATAGTGATGAGAAAAGAAAAAGTGCGTACTGCGCACACAACAAACATAAAAACTACCAAAAAACAAAATTTGAAAAAAATGCCGGGCCGGCCCGCGGGCTTCTTAACGCGGCCCGGCCGGCCCGCGGGCCAGAATTACTAAGGCCCGCCCGGCCCGGGGCCGGGCCGGGCCGGGCCGGCCGAGGCCGGCCGGCCTCATTTTCAATCCCTGATGAAAACCCCTATCACACATCTTTTCAAAAAACGCAAAAAAGGGGAATATTGAAATAAACAAATATATTGCAATCCAAGAATATAGTTAATTTTTTAAGGAATTACTTGCTTTTTTAATCCTTTTACTATTTCTTTTACGAATAAATTTTAATAAATTCATAAATAATAAATTTTCAATAACTCGAAGAAAGTCAAATATTTTCATTTTTAAAACTTATGTTGAATAAAACGTTTAAAAAAACATGGGAAAAGTTTTTATTCAAAATAAAAAGTTGTTTTTCATAAAATTTTAAGGTACTAAAATGTTATATAAAAAGATGTGTTGTAATTTAGTCAAAATAGCGCAAAATTTATTTATTTCAACATTTAAATGTTTGGAAAATCATGTTCATCCAACAATTTGTGTCCATCCAAATATATTAAAAATTCTTTTTTCAAATGACTTGTATTGCAAAACATTTCTCCCGTTTTTTGCTAATAACCAAAATAATAAAAAATTCTTTTTTAAATCAATTTATATCCAATTTAATTACTTTCTTTCTTTCTTCTTCTTTTCATTTCTGATTTTTGCCATCTGCGCAATATTTTCAACTTTCTTTTTTTTTATTACTCCTAAAAAAATCTTTGCTTCTTTTTATTTTTAAACTATTTTATTACTTAAAAGAAGAAGGGTGTCGACAAATTTCTTCCTTTCTTTCCTCAAAATTGAGAGGGGAGAATGTTTATTTCCACATTTAAGCGATGAAACGTCGAAATAAATTTTAATGTTATTTCTTTTTTTATTTTTATTACTTGAAAGATGTGATATGTTATTTTTTTAAACGATAAAAAATAAAAGTATCTTATATTGGATTTTTTTTTATTGTGCCTCAATTTTCGTATCATTTGCTTCCATCTTTTCTTTTTTAACATCTCACATCTGGCACTCTTTCTTTTTGAAGCAGAAAATGGGAAGATAGAAGAAGCTGGAAGCTGGAAGAGAAAAATTTCATCAAAATGTCTTTTGGAAGCAATTACTTAAAGGCAGAAAATAAGCTGTCTTCTGTTTCATGTAAAATTACATTTTTTTTTGCTTATTTTGAAATATTTTTTATTTATTTATAAAATTTTATGTGAAAAAAAGACTTAAAATAATTGTTCGTTCCTTTTTTCTGCTTTGTTTTCAGAATCCTTTAAAAACAGAAATCTTCAAAAACAAGAAAGCAACAATCTTTTTTGTGTTTCTTTCAAAAAAAAAGTGAGAGATTCGATTATGTTTTATTTTGGCACAAAAAAGATAGATGGATGCCCTTGTTTTCTCTTTTCCCCCTAAGGGCATTTCATTCAATTTGAAATGCTTTCTTTTCTTTTTTTGCAATAAATCTTTTTTTTCTAAATTTTCGACAAAATTGTTTTTTGCTGCTTTTTTGCGCTTTAAAAAAATACGAATCACATTTTTCTTTTGCTTTTGTTTTTTTCAGCTGGCTACGGATTTGAAAGGGAAAATAAAAGTGTGCCAAAATGTTTTTATCCAGAATTTTCATTAAAATATATTACAGCAAACCCCATTTTTGTACTTTTTTAAAAGTCTTGTTGGATATTCAGCCATTTTAAAATCAGCTAAAATTTGCATATGTAAGATTGAATAAATTAAAAAAATTAGTTTTTTCCTTCTTTGATAAAACAGGATTTTCATGTCATAGGTTTTTGCGTCAATATTCAAAAAAAGAGTGAAGTTTGAAGGAAAACTCACAGGTTTGGAGATCATTTTAAATGCTAAAATGTATTTTCCAGATTATTTATTTTATAATCTATTTTGAGATGTTTATTGAATTTTTATTATCGTTGATATTTGATTTTTTGGGTGCCATGTCAGAGTATCAAATTATAAATTTATGGGTACTGTAAGATTAAGACTGACTTTATTGTTTTGTATTTTTACTAATAAAAAATCCGATATAACAAAAATACAAAACGTTTTGTTTTTTGGGAAATGGATTACTGTAAATCAAATGATGATTTTTTGAAAAATATTATGGAAAAATAATTTCGTGTATTTATTTTTTAGCAGATGTTTTTATTTTATTATTTGTTTCCGGAGCGCGAAATAGAGACAGACCGGATATTGAAAAGAATTCAAAAAAAAAGAAAAAAGTTTTGCCGCAGCTTTTTTTTTTGATTTTTTTGAAAAGATAACAAAAATAAATATGAAGCAATATCGACATTTTTAACAAAAAAAAATTACGGTAATGCCTACTAAAAACCTTTTATTACTTTCAAAAAATGCCATTTTAAAAAGATGTTTTAAAGGGAGTTTCTGCTTTCATACAAATGATTTTAACCAAAGTTTCCTTGGCACGAAAAAATTTACCTTTTAATAAAAGTTCGTTTATGATTCAAATATTTTTTTTAAAACTAATTTTTTTAAACGCATTTTCATTCTAATGTAAATTTTTTCGTGCTAAGAACGAATATTGGTAAAAACCATTTTTTCGAACATGGACATTCCCTTTAATTTTAGAATTTTAAAACAAATTGCACAAAAAAGCAGCAATAAAAAAACCGAAAAATTCTATGTTTTTTTTATTGCTTAATCAATCACTGCCTTTTTATCTTCTTCCACCAATTTTTCAATGTTTCTTCAAAAGAAGCAAAAAAACTTTTTTTGATGGCCTCCCCCCATTTTTAGAAAAAGAAATAAAAAAATTGCTTTTAATAGCCTTTTTTTCTGCGTCCAATCAAAAGTGATTTATATTCTAATTTATGTCTTCTATTTTTTTTTTGTTTTTTCCAAGGTCTTTTTTTTTATAAGTCACTTATATTTTTATATTTCAAGCTCCCTCCTTTTGCGTCCTTTTTTCCAATAGGTCTTTTTTTCCAATTTAAATAGTATTTTTTTTAAAAGACATTACAATTTTTTTTCTTTTGATTAATGTTCCCTGCACAAATTTTTATTTTATTTTTCAAAAAAGCCACCCACTTTTTTTATGCGTTCATTTTTTGGTCAAAAAAGAAAAAGTGATTCTCTTTTTTTTTTGTAAGGTCGTAAAACTTTTTCGCACTTTTTTTTGATTTGAACATTCTTTTCTTTTCTTTGATTTTTTTTGTTCCGTTTTGTTTAATTCCTTTTTTTTATTTTTTTGATTGAAGGAAGGAAGGTTGAAAGAGAAAAAAAAGGAATTAAAAGTGTTGAAGAAAAAAGTAAGTAAGTAAGTAGTAAGTGATATAAGTATGGGGTTAGTGTTTGTGGTGGTGAAGATTAAAAGTTGTCATCGGTGAAAAAATTTTTTTGAAAGTTTTGTTTCAAAAACTTTTTTTTTGATTTATTGTGTGTTTGAGAATTTTTTTGTCTATATTAAAAACGCTTTTTTTTAATAAAAAGTAGATAATTCCCTAAAAACATTTTTACAGCTAATCCTGAAAATCACGTATTGTATTGAAGGTGATTTTCGGAGTTCACTAAACCTGCTTAAAATAGTAAAAAATCAACTCCAGAATGTTTGCCTGATTTACATGTTGAATTATATGAATAACATTTTGTTGTTAAAATTTTTCTGTAAATTAGCAAAATATTTTGTTAAAAATTTAGTCAATACAGAAATTTCTAAGGACTGGCATAAATTCGATTTCTATCAATTTTTAACTTTAAACTTCTTCCGTCATTTAAATTAACTTTAATAGTTCAACCTTTTTACTTTCTTAAAAAACCTTTTTTATTCACATTAAATTCTGGCAATTTTTCTGTGAAATAAAAAAACGTGGTTTTTTTGAAAGCAAACATTTTTGTATCATTTCATTTTTTTGAAAAAAAGGATCTTTTTCAGTTTCAATAATATTCAATTTTTTTTAAATAATAAAAAACACGCGTGAGAAAATGTGTTTTGTTTTTTAGCTTCTTTAAAAAATTTGCCTGCCTAAAGGGGGAGAATTTTTTGAAGTTGAAACACAAAAAAGTGTATTATTACTTTTTAAAAGACAAGAAAATAACAACTTTTTCATTACTTTTTAATTAAAATATTCTTTCAATGAATTTTCGGAAAAAAATTTTTGAAGCAAAAATATGATAAAAAAGAATTGTTGTTGTGTTTAAATTAAGAGAAAGAAAAAGAAATGATTTATGGCTCTGCATTTTTAATCCTGACATTTTCAATATTATTTAGTTGATTAGCTTTTTTCTCCTCGAACAAAAAAAAGATAAATAAAAAGATTGATTTTGTGGCAAAAAAAATCTTCTTTAAATGTCATAACATTTGTTCATCTCCTTTTTTTCTTTGATTTTTTTTTCCTCTTTCTCTAATTTTTTTTATTAAGGGATATAAAAAAGAGGGAAACGAGATTTGACAGGTTTAAACAGATGCTGTTTCTTTTCTTTTTTACAAGGTCGCTTTTTTTCCTTCTTTTACATATATTTTTTTCTCTATCATCAATCCGCGAAATAAAAAACTACCTCCTCTTTCGATCATCCATAACCAATATCAATTCCTTTTTTTTTTCTCGAACATATATAACATTTTTTTTGTCTTCAAAATAACCGCAAAAAAAAATTTATGACTTGTTCAATTTCCTTCCATATATATTTTTTTTTGAAAGCATTCATTTATGTTTTTTTTGGTGATGGTCTTTCTTATGACTATTTTTCTCCTTGTCTTAAAAAAACAGTCGAAAAAACCTTAAAAAACCAATTTTTTAAAAGTGCCCGTCTTTTTTTTGAACGTAAAAAAACTGAACACTTTTTATTTTGCGCAGAAAAAGAAAAACAGCGGTGGCAAAGAAATTTAACGACCCGCAGCGGCGTCATTTTCTTTTTTTAAATGTGCATTGTTGAAATCAGCCCTGCATTTAATTTAAAAAATCTTTTTTTTTTGAACTTTTGTTTCCCGCTTTTTTTCAAAAAAATCCTTGAAAATTCTTTTTTTAATGTTTTTCAAAAAAAAAGCATTATCATTCATCAAATCTTTCTTTTTCTCGAGAGAAAAAAAAAGCAACAGCAAATATATTTTATTTTCTTTTTTGAAAAAAAAGTGTCGAATATCTCTGTTAAAACAATTGTTTCTTTTTTTATTTTCAAAAGTTTAAATTTGTTTTTCAAAGGATTGCGTAATCTTTTAAATTTCTTTTCTTTTAAGAAACATTTTTATTGCTTTTTTTGCAACATTTTGTTTGATACAGATTTTAATTTTAAGCAAAAAAACTGTATTTTTAATTTTTTTTCGTCGTCTAAACATTTTTGACTTTAGAAAGACTGAATGATCTTGTTCAGGAACACTTGGATGAAAGTGTCTCGAACAGATTAACTTAAATCTTCCTGAAACCAAATAAATAAAAATTTTTAAAAATGACAAATCTCCAGCTTTTTTAACTATCTTTTTTTCTTTAACATTGCTTTTTTTTTTAAAAGGCTCATTTAAATGCTTAATTTAAATTCTTCACCTCCATTTTTAACATTCTCCTTTTTACGCTATTATATCAATTTTTACAATTCGCTAATAACTATTGTGGTCACTCTTTTAAATAACTGTTTTTAAAGCTTCTTTTTTTTCTTCGGTGCTCATTTTTCGTTTATTTATTTATTTTAAATGCTTAATTGTTTTTTCTTTATTTCCTTTTTTTACCCATTTAAAAACAATTAAAAAAATATTTTTAAAGTTATTTTCCATTTGGAAAGGGGTGGTAAAAATTTTTTTGATGGGACATTTAAAAACAAATTTATAAATATTTTAATTTTTAATTTCATTTCAAAGTTTACTTCAAAAGTGACAGATAATAAATTTTAAATTTTAATTTAAAGCATACTTTTTTGATTAAAAATATTTAATTTTGATATATTTAAGATTAAATTTTTTTAACAACTATAAATATTAGTGGAAATGGACTTTATATTATTTTTATCAATTATTAATCAGCTTTTTTGTTTATAATGGATGGAATTTGGGGCTATAAAAAATGGGATTTATCAAAGAATTTTATGAAAGGGATATAATTTTCGAGTAATTCCAAATTTTTGTGCTTGCCTTTTTTAGATTTAAAAATCTTGTGTTTTTGTTTTTAAAAGAAGCAATTTTTCATCAACTACTTTCTTTTCACTTTCTTCTGTCAAATATTTTTTCTTCAAAGTTTAATTTCTTGTAATTTTCAATGTTTTTGCTTGCTTCCTTCAAAACTATTATATTTGATGGGGGAGCAGTTTTTGAAGGGGAAAAATATAATGGAAGCAATAGAAGAAGCAGCAATATTGTCACTATCTCTTCCTATCCCCCCTCCAGGGCATTTCCTTCCTTCCTTCCTTAATTTTTCTTCTTCTTCAACAACCCCGAGAAATGCCACAATTGGCAATTGCCTGCTCTCTTCTTTTTTTGTTTGAAGCCAATTAATCGCAAAAATGTGGAAAGAGCATGAAAAAATAAAATAAAATAAAATCCACTGCCACCACATTAAGCATTGTTTTTGTTCGTTCGGTTTCTTTTTCTTTTCTTCTAAAATTCAAAAAATGGCACATATACAAGAAGAAGAATGAAGAAGTAGTAGTAGCTTTGGCAAAAAAGGATGCCCTCCTTCTCCTTCTTTTTTTTTCATGAGAATGTTAGCTTCTTTTCTTTTGCAGTGTCTTTCTTTAAAGTGAATTACGCCTTCAAAAAAAACTATTTTCTTTTCTTTCTTTGCCTTTTTCCGCTTCTTTTTTTTGGAAATGGACACTTTCTTTTCATTTCATTTTTGGCATTTGACAGCAATCTTCCGTTTTTGGCAAAAAAAAAGATGTTTTGAGTTCATTGAAAAAAAAGAGAGAGAATCCATTGTTGCTGTTTGCTTTTTTATGTTTTTAAAAGTGGAATTTTCAAAAAAGGGAAAAAAAAGAAGAAACCCAACCTTTCTTCAAACAGAAAATATTCCATTCCTTTCCCAAAAAAGAGAAAAGTACACTTTATTGAAATTTTATTCAAATCAAAAAATTATACATCTCTATACTTATTATTATCCTCTTTTTTTCTGAATTTTCTTCTAAAATTTTTTTGACAGTTTATATATGTTTTTTGTGGATTTATAATATTCCTTTCTTTTTCCCGCCTGTTGAATTAGTCCTTTTTTTGCGGTGGTGATTCACAAAATGAATTAAATGGAAAAGAAAGGAAGATTAACGATCAAGTGTGCCAATGTTGTCGGAGAAAGCGAGAGAGAGAGAGAGAGAGATTGGCTATATTATTACTACTACTACTACCAATTGACCTTTTTGTATATATATTTATTTATATTCGCCGCCGTCGTGGATCCCTGCGCAATGTGCATTTTCTAAGACACTTTTTTTTTGCCTTCAACAGATGCCAAAACAAAAGCAAAGGCAATATATATTTATTTATTTTATGATTGAAAAAAAGCAAAAATCAAAGCAATGTCAAAGTTTTCCGGCTTTAAATTTTTCTTTATAAAAGTGGCCAATTTAGGCCAACTTTCTTTTTTCATTTTTGAAGGATTTTTTTTCTTTTCAAGAGAGAGAGAGACAGAAGTGGAAAGCTTTTTTTTCGTATATTAATTACAATAATTAGATTGTTACGCTTCTTCTCTTTTTTTGCATCATCTTAAAAACAAATCCCCTTGTGGGATTTATAAATAAATGGAGAAAGTAGTCTTCGAAAAGTAGCAGCAGTAAGTAAGAACAAAATAAGGGCACAAAAAAAATAAAAGCTAATTTCTTTCTTCTTTCTCCTATTTAAGCTTATACACATGGAACAAAACAAAAAAAATAGCAATTTGCATAAATTGGCTAAATTTTTTGCGACAGTTAATTTCTCTTTCTTTTTTTTTCATTTAATGGCATTTGCAATTTTTTTATGCTTGCTTTCTTTTTTGGAAGGAGAGGGGGTTTTGAACTGCGAAAGCTTAAAAATATAATCTTGTTTTGGGGATGAAACAAAGGGACACTTTTTAATTTCGCTTTCTCTGTTCAAGATTTTTTATGGCATTTTCAAGATAATACTATGGCATTTTTTTTCGAGGTAATACAAATCTTTGTTTTTTGTTCCGAAAAAGAAAATTTGACAATGTTTATTCTCGGTTCATTTGATTTTCCGCTTTTTTACACATTTATTTTTGACTTTTTTTTGACAAACTCTCATTCATTGTTATTTGTTGCTTCTGCCGCGTCGGCCGCCGACATTCTTTCCTTTCTTTTTTTTTGCTAATTTGTCAAAAGATGCGACTTTTTGCGCGAAGAATCTGCCGCCGATTTTATATTGGCAATCTTTTAATGTTCTTTTCTTTCTTTTTTTTGTGTTCAAAGAAAAACTAAATATCGGCACTTTTTTTTCATTATTTATTCAATTTTAAGTGGACACCAACCCCAACCATCTTACAATGAGAGCGAGAGATGAATGAAGATCTCCCACATATCTCTTATTGTTATTATTTAAGGAGTGTCACTTTTAATTGTTTTTCTTCTTTTATACGGAAAGGAAAGGATTTAGAGAGAATTGAACAGATTTGAATATATTTTTCTCTCCCTCAAATTTATTTATCCTCTTAAAGAAAAAAACTATCGGGTCATCTCAATCTTCTTTTTTTTCGGTAGCTGTTATTCCTTCTCTTGGTTGGGGTGTTGGGTGTTGTTGTAGTAGTAAATAATCTGTGAACCCCCGATTAATACCCATTTCTTTTCCCCGTTTTTTTCATTTTTCCCAAAAAAACAAAACATTGACAAATTGAAAAATCTTTGACAGTTTTACAAGTTCTTTTGAGAGAGGGGCAGAAAAAAATGTTGATTGCAATATTTTTTCTTTTTAGATGATTGATGATGCCAAAAACGCATTATAACTTAGACAATCTTATTTTTTTCTTAAAAAAAGAGTGTTGTTACAATTGTTTTATACTTTTTATATATTTTCTGTCACAGCATGTGTTTATTCTTCTTGTTCATCACCATCATCATTTTTTGCCATTTATGGCACACACACACATGGATTGAATGATTACCTTTTGTTTTGTAAAAATTATTGCGCGCCAAAATTAAAAAACGTTGATCTTCTTTTTTTTCTTCAACAACTTTTTTTTAATGTATGTCGATACACTTACTTGAAGATGGAAATGGAAAAAGGAAGAATGATCATCATCATCAGAGAAAAGGAAGAAGCGCATTGATGCGTTGCGCAAATAAATATTCTTCTCTCCGGCGCGAACTCAAAAACCCCTTTATTTTTTCTTTGTACCCCCCAATCGCTTTTTTTTATAACAATGTGTGGAAAGGCAGCAGCACACAGTAAGTAAACGAAAAAACTTCTGCTTTTTTTTGGCAGCTGCACCAACAAAAAAACGACAAACCGTCGACCACCATCATGTTATTTTCTTTTTTCATGTTGTCGGTTCGATTCTTCTTCGTTTGTTCACTCACTCACTTATTCACTTCTTTCGCTTATAAATAATATTATATATATACATTTTTCTCAATGTCAAACAAGGCCCTCTTGCGTGTCTTCTTCTTTTCCCCCTTTGACCTGAGAGAGAGAGAGAAAGAAAAGTGAGCAAGGATGAATCTTTTTTGCTGCTGCAACCAGCTGCTGCTGCTTGCTCGCTCATAAAAAAAATTTGAAAGGAAAAGAAAAGCATTGAACTGGAAGTTCATTTTCTGCGCAGACAATCAAAACTCGAAAATGAAAAAGAAGAAGGGGAACGACTTTGATCGATTTTGAGCGCGAAAAAGAAAAAAAAGCAAAAAGAGAAGAAGAAGAGTCAATTGACAACAATCACTTTGTTTTGTATAAATATAAAAATAAAAAGATGTCGGCTCAATTTTTTTATAAATAAAAAAAGAGGGAATTCAAATTTTTTTTTAAACTGCGATTTGTTAAGCTGTCATTGTCTATTTTTTAAATTAAAAAATGTGTTTGCGAGAGAGAGCAATTTTTCATTTTTTGATCGTGTTTTACTTTCTTTTGAACTCTTTCTTATTTTTTTCGGTAAAACTGTATTTTTGAAAATTTTGTAATTTTATCGAATTTTCGGTAATCAAATTATACTACCAATCCTTCTTTGACCCTTGATGATATTTGTTGTGTGTATATGTGAAGTTAAGAAAAAAATCATTTTACATTCTTTAATAAAATATGATTTTTAAGATTTTAACAATTTTTTCTTTATTTAATAAGTTTTAATTAGTGTTTTAACACCAACAAAAAACATTAACAGCCAAAACAACAAATGTTCTCAAAAAATAAGTTAATTATTGTTTCTCTTTGTGTTTCACTCTTTTCTTTTTTACAGCCGCCGCCGCGGTCGAATCTTTTTAAAAAAGTTGATTGACATTTTTATTATTTATCGGCTTCAGGCGATCATCGCCTCCCCCCAACAACAAGTTAACTAGCTAGCTTAGATATATGGCATTTTTCAAAAGGGCAATCATTCATTTCATTCTCGCTTAGGCTTTTTTGTCGTGTCCTTTTCACTTTTTTCCTTTACTTTGTTTTTACATCTCTTTTTTTGCCCTTATCGTTACAAATGATCGCCTTTTCCAATTCATTCTTTCGCTCAATGTTTTTTTGCGTTATTTTTTTCACCCTTCTTTTTTTTTCGATTTCCATCGTCATCACTATTGTCGTTCTTCCTTTCACTTTTTTCTTCCTTCTAACAACCACAAATAAAAAACAACGGTGGCGCTGCAGCAGAAACAGAAGGCAGCGCACACTTTTAAATGTGATCGCGCTCTCAAGGATTTTCTTTCTCTTCTTTTTTCCTTTAAGTGCCATCATCATTATCTCATAAAAAAAGCACTAAATCTGCTGAGATTTTTTTTGGAAAATGTGTTATATTTTTTTTGAAACTTAAAAAAATGTTTTTTCTACAAAAAAATATTGATATCAATTCATTTAAGGGCATTTCTCCTTCCATTCATATATGTCCCTCAAGGGAGATACTTAACATTCAATTTTTTTTTGTGGCACTTTTTTTGAACATAAGTGCCAAAACGCTTTCCAGAAGAGGCAAAAAAAAGAATATTTTGTCACAACAAAAAATATTTTCTTTAAGGAACAAATATAATTACTTTCTTTCTTGGTTTTGGGAGAGGGATTGACTTAAAATATACATGATACTTTTCTTTTACTTTCTTTTAAGGTACTTTCTCATATTTTATATTTGCATAACGGATCGATTACCAATATCAAGTGCCAAATTGCCATCTTGTATATGTATATTTTTTTCCTTCTCTCTCTTATATCTCCTCCGATTTCTATCTATCTTGATTTATATTTTGTTCGAACAGATGCGATTAATATATTTGGCGCTTTTTGAGACGCGTGCAAAAAGAAAGAAAAAAACCGGACATCATCATTGCGCGCAGCAGCAGAATTAATGGCACAAAAATGGGCAACAGAGAAAATTGCGCGATGACTTGCTTTGCCTACTGCATATCGTTTGTTCATCATCATCATCAATCGGCGGGCAGTCTAAGAAGAAGTTTTTGAGCATTAAAAAGAAAGAGAGAGAGAGAAAAAAACCCTCTCTTTTTTCCTCTTCTTTCTTTCACTCAATATAATACATAGAGAGCAAGTTTGTGTTGGTTGGGTTCCGTAAATGTTTCACTCTTATTTGCACACAGCCGAACAACTCTCACTCATTCTCTTTCTTTCCCGCAGCCATCAACAATAAAAAATAAAACCCGAGAAAAAAAATGTTTTTTTATGAAAAAAACTGTGCAAAGACGCACCCGCACCAAAAAGTTAATAGCAAAGGGTTAGGAAGAAAAATAATATGAGTGAGTATCCGCCGTTGTTCATCTTCTTTATTTTTTGCATTCTTCTTTTCTTTTTTTGGGTAACAAAAAAAAAGATGTTTTACTTTTGCTAATTAAATGTATTTAAAAATGGATTTACTGTTTTTAATTGGGTATTTTAAAAAAAGTAATTTTTTAAGTAAAATTAAGCTAATTTTATAATTGTTTAATGGGCTTTTAAAGTTAAAATGTTCTACATGGATTAACGTGTTAAAAGTCTATATTTAACTTTAAGTACTTTAAATCTTAATTTTTTATCCCTATTGTAATAATACTTTTGTATATCCCTTTAAAGTATGTTAGAAACAGTTTTATTCTCTCTTTAAATAGGTATGCCATTTATTATCTTCTTGAAAGATAAAACTAAAACCATTAATCTTTTGACATCTCATGTTTCCATGAAGACATTTTCAATAACTTTAACAACTTTATCTTCTTGTTTTTGAACTTCAGATGTGTCACTTTTGCTTCAGTTTTAACTTCTCAATAGATATTCCTTTTTAAAGTCAAAACCCTCCCATTCCCTTCTATCCCTCATCTCCCAAAGGGGCTAAAAAGTCAATCATTTGCATTTCGGCGGCTTTTTTATTTTATTCTTGCGTGTTATGCTTCTTCTTTTCTTCTGTCTTATGTTTTTTTTGTTTCTGGAGGGTGCAATGGAAGCGTCCATGCGAAAAAAATAATACTTTTGTTCTTTTTTTTAAATAAAAAAAACATTCCGTTTTTTTGTTGCTTGTTTTTACTCCCCTCCTTTTAAAAAATTCCATTTTTTTATATTTTATTTTTCTTAAGAAGCTAATAACCAAAATGGCTTTTTTTGCTTCTTTTGCCTTTTGTTCAAAAATTCATTTTTTAAGCCAATTTTCTAATTAGTTTTTTTGTTGTCGTTGGCATTTTTCGCTTTTTGGTTTATAAATGTTTTCATGCGGTTTTGTACATTTTCGTTTTAAGAGTTGTAAATTATTCAAATTTTATTTTTTTGCAGGTTTTTGCCATTTCCATCGGCAGCTTTTTTTGTCCCAAATTATTATTACTATTATTACTTTTGCGATTTTTAACATCATCTTTTTTTCTTTAAAGAAAAAAGGTATTTGAATAAAGCAGGTTTGTTTTTATGCATTTTTTTATTCCCTTTTAAAGATTCTTTCCTTTTTTGCTGCATTTAAAAACAATCAAAAAAACTAAAGAAAAGAAAAAATACTCTGAAACTTAATACGTTTGGTTTTCTTTTTTTTTTCGATGAAAAAAAAGTTGCAGCTTTGCTTTTTTGGCAATGCTTTTTTCTTCTTTTTTTCTTCCGACACAGTTTTTTTTGCAACAAAATAATCCCGCTTTTTTCTTCTCCTCTTTCATTTTAATATATTTATTTAAATACTCCTTAAAACTGCTATAATACACTGATTTTTGAGTGCCATAATTTTCTTTCCACGAAAAAAACATAAAATAATATAATCCGATTGTTGCAGGAATTAGTCGTTTCTCGTTGTCACTTTTTCATCATTCATTTATTGTTTGTTGGCTGCTGCTGTTGTCACACATTTAAAATTGAAAAAAAATTTAAAATTTTTTGAATTTTTTTGTGAATTTTGTTTTTTCAAATTTTTTAAAAAAAGTTTGAAAATACAAAAAAGCCGCAATTATTGCCCCATCAATTTGTTCTCAACTCCAACAACAACAAAATTCAACAATTACGGCCCCGCCGAATATTTTTGATCCAGCTATTGCTGCAGCATATATTAAATTTCAACAAGATCAACAACAACAGCAACAACAACAACTGTTTTTAAATTCACAAAATTTTTATCAAAATTTTCCCTCACCTTTTGGAAATACTGTTAACGGTTTTCAATTTCCAAATCCATTTACACCTCCTTTGCCACAACAACAACAGCAACAACAACAACTACCTCAACAACAATCAATAAAATCTTCACCCCCTCCAACTCCATCAACGGTTGTAGCGTCTCCGAGAAGAGGCCCACCTCCTTCAAAAACTTCAACCCCATCTTCTTCAAATACAGCAGTTGGAGCTGGAAGTAGTTCCACCGCAACGCAATCAAGTTTAGCACAACTTGAACGGCTTACGCAGACGCCCCTTGGAGGTAGTACTGCGAAGCCGTCAACCTCTTCAACCGCAAATATTCCATCCGGAACAAAGCGGAGATCTTCCGCTTTTGGAATTCCTTCCACTTCTTCTTCTACGGCAGCTGGTTCATCACCATTTGGTGGTGGTAACAAATCTTCCACAACGGGTCCTGGAAGTGGTGCAACACCTAGCGGCTCAAACGCCGCTAGAATGTATCAACGTCATAATAATGTAAGTAATTCTTCCTCAAAAGAGAAAATATTTAATTAATTAATTTTATGACCCTAAATATTGTTGTTTTTAACCAAAATTTTTTTCAAAGTAGACCAAGAAATTTTTGGGCTTTTAATTTTATTTCATACATCCCTTTTTAAGATTTATGTAGTTTATATTTAAAAAAGGACTTAAATTAATCTTTTAACTTTCGCCTTTCTTTTTATGACTTCTATTAAAAAGCTGCTTTAATGTGTTTTAAAAAAAAAAATTTATGACACTTCCCATAAAAAAACGTCAAAAAATAACCACACACACACACATTAAATATTATTTTATTAATACTTTTATATGTGGATAATAAAATTTACATTTTTTCAAATATATATTTTATAGGCACACGGTGGTGGAGCTAATAATAAAGTTAAAGAACATCTTGATCGAGTATTTGAAGAATATCAACAATTAACACTAGAAAATGGAAAACTTCGAAGTGAAATGGAAAGGCTAAAAAATGAAAATGAACAAATTTTACGGCATCAAGCTGGTGGCTCTGAACAAATGTATAATTTAAATTGTGAAGTTTTACGAAATCAAGAAATTGCAAAGCGTCTTGCAATTGCAATTAATCAATTTATTCCAATGCTTCCACCCGAGCAACAATCAAATGCAATTCAGATAACAGAAAAAGCAAAAAGTGTTACACCTCAAGATGTAATGATGTCACAACAATTTAGTATGCTACCAGGGTTATTTGGTGGACCTGGTGGAATTCATCCAGGAATGATGGCAATGATGGCTGGAATGAAGCCTGAAGATGCAATGGCTGCAATGATGGGTGGAAAGCATCCTGGAATGATGATGCCCCCACATCCAAATATGAATTCAATGTTGGCTGCTGCCGCCGCTGCAGCCTCCGGACAAATGCCTCCATCATCTTCTGCAGCTGCCGCTGCGGCCGCCGCTGCTGCTGCTGCAGCTGCTTCACAACATCCTGGAATGGCAATTGATGAAATTGCCGGACGGCTAAATAATAATCGGTAAGAGATACATCCCCTACTCCCTATATCGTAATGAAAAATCCTATTGTAGACCACCGCGATCAGGAAGTGGAACACCAAATAAGAAACCAAAAATTGAGATACAATCTGATCCCGATCAAGAGCTAGAAATTGATGTACAAAATGATGACGCTCCAACAACCGCACACACAAATGGTACAACAAATTCACGAAAAGATGGCCGTGAATCCGCGCAATCAATGTCCTCTCGAGATTCAGCAACACCAAAATCCTCAGCTGCAGCAGGTCGGAATTCTGCAATGGTTCCACCAGCAGATATGCAATTTTTGATGCAACAATTTGCAGCAAATGGTAATCGTTCAATTGATCCTCGAACATTAATATATAATAATTCTAATTCTTCTTCACAATCTGCAGAAACAAATTCATGTTATTCATATTTATGTAAAGACGGGAATACCATCCCTGCACCATTCCCTCCAGATGCCCTTTCAACTTCTGGTGTCCCAAAAACAATTACAAAATCATTTGAACTTTGTCCTGATGAAGTTGTTTGTGCTGTAACCTTTGCACCAACGAATGACAAAGTTTATACCGGTGGAAAAGGATGTGTTAAACTTTGGGATATTAGTTCAGCTGAAACAGCATCAAAACCAATTAGCCATATTAAATGTTTAGAAGATAATTATATTCGATCTTGTAAACTTTTTAATGAACAATCTTGGCTATTAGTTGGTGGAGAAGCACAAAATATTGTTATCTATGATACAACTGTAAGTTTTAAAAAAATCTTTCGGATATCCTTAATCCCATATCTTTAGGCAAATCAAATTGTTCAAGAGTTAGATACTGAATCCCAAGCTTGTTATGCTTTAGCTGTATCAAATGATTCAAATATGTGCTTTTCATGTTGTGCAGATGGAAAAGTTATATTATGGGATATTCGATCAAAAGAAAAAATTGCATCACTTTCTGGACATCAAGATGGTGCAAGTTGTATTGATATTTCTTCTGATGGCACAACCCTTTGGACTGGTGGTCTTGATTCTACCGTTCGATCATGGGATATTCGAGAGAGAAGAGAAATTGATAAATATGAATTACAGAGTCAAGTAAGTAAAATGCAAAAATTTCGATTTTAAAATTTTTTGGTCTCAGCGAAAATAGTTTTAAAATCAAAATTACCCGCTAAATTGCTGTTTGAACTACAAAAATATCAATTTTTTATTTTTAACAATTTAATAAAACCTATATCATCTCAACTTCAACATTTCTTTTTATAGGTATTTTCACTTGGATGTTGCCCAACACAACCATATGTTGCAGTTGGATGTGAAAGTAATAATGTTGAAATCATAAATACTTTAAAAGAAGAAAATGAAAAGTATATTGTTCATTCACACGAATCATGTGTGCTGTCGCTAAAATTTTCAAGATCAGGAAAATATTTTGTTACAACTGGAAAGGATCGTCGTGTAAATGCATTTATGACACCATTCGGGGCACGACTTGTTCGGGTTCAAGAAGCACAATCCGTTTTATCATGTGATATTTCATCCGATGAAAAATACCTTGTTACAGGAAGTGGTGATCGAAAGGCAACAGTTTATGAAATTTCTTTGAATGAATAATTTTTATTTTTTTGCTATATTTTTGTTGTTGTCTTACATCCATTATACATATATATTCATATCATCTGCTACTCAATCCAAAAAAATAGTATCTCAAAATTTATATTTTTTTAATAATTTTTTGGTGTTTTCCGTATACAAAAAAAATACAAAACAAAAACTCCGTTATTTTTCTCTTTTTTTTCCTTTCTTTGCCTTTGAATGCTCTGAATTCTTCTTTAAAAATAGGGGATGGAATCTTTGGTATTTGTCTTGAACAGAATTACCCTGATCAGGAACAGAATTCTCCAAGTTCAATGTATCAAACTTCCATCTCATGTTAAAAAGGATAAAAAATATTTTTTTACAAAAAGTGTACCTATTTATTTTTTTCCATGGACTTGTCTTTTTTCACCAGTGATTTTCGTCCATCTTTTTTTTCTCTTTTGTATTTTTTAGGACTTCCATTATTTTTTGATTCAGGATTATTATTTTTTTGTTGCTTTTATTCTATCTCTCTTTTTTTCTACAGATCTTCAATATCCCTCTTCCTCTCTGTTTTAATATTATCCTTATTTTTGATTATTATGCATCTTTTTTTGATGAGGGTTGTTTTCTTTTTTTTTTCATCCAGTTAGTGTATTATTTTCATTTAAAAAAATCCTTGTATTTTTTTAACAAAAATTTTTGTTTGCATTTTTTAATTCTTGCATTTTTTGTTACTATTTTTTCTTTGGTTTTTATAAAAAACTTGAAAATTTTATTTTACAGTATTTTTCAATACACAGAAAATTACAAAAAAAAAATACAGTATACAAATACATGAAAAAACCCAAAAACAAAGATCTTAGCAATGAGAAATAAGAGATCTTAAAAAAGACTAACACAAAAATATTAAAGAAAAAATATATATGGCAAAATAATGGAGACAGCAAAACATGGACCAAAAACGAAATTCGAAATTTAACAAACAATTTTGAAACGAAAAAATGCTGATTTTTCAAGGTTTTTATATTCAAATTTTAATTATCAAAATTTGAAAAAAGTTTTAAATTAAAATAAAACGAAAATTCAAAATTTTAAGCAAAATTTCGAAATTCGAATACCTTTTGTGACAAAAAATAGTTTTGTCAAAAATTAAAAAGAAAAAAATTATTTACAAAAATTACTACAAAAGATTAATCTCTTTTTATGGGTATTAAATGAAATCCTTATTTATTCAGCTTTTTCATGATCACTTTCATTCATATCAACATCCTCATCTTCATCGTTTTCGTCAATTAATGATTTTTCACTTTCATGATGTTTTCGCTTTTGTTTTCGTTTTCTTACATCTCCTTTAACAGCTGGTTCATTCTCATTTGATTGAATCATTTCAGAATCTGAATAATCTTCTTCTTCTGGATAAATTTCATCTCGATCAACGGTAAAATCTGCTGAACAAATTGAATATGTTATAACTGCAATAAAAACCATTGGAACCCCGAATAAACAAATTGTTAAAACTGGTTGAGCTTGAAACATTTGGTATATATTTGTTGTAATATCATAATACATTCGACGAAATCTTAATGGCCATGTTCGACCACCCATTGGTTCAATAGTATCAGATGCAATAGTTTGTAAAAATGTAATTATTGATTGTGGAGTTGTTTTTTCAGGGGCATCCGAAGGCATAAAATATTCATAACTTGAATCATTAAAAACGAGCATTGCTAAAAATATGCAATTTTGTTTGTACAAATTTTAATTTGTTTATAAACATACATGGAATTGGCATTTCACCCATAACAATATTATTTGCAATTTCATTTCCATCTAACCAACCTATAAAAATATATTTATTGAGATATGGTATCTGGAAAATGAAACAAACCAAATTGAAACTTTAAATGAAGGTCATCATCTTCTCGACAAAGATTTGCAGCTTCTTTTGCAATTTTAAAATATTTTCCAACTGGAGAAGAAAGATTTGAGCGATCAAGTAAATCCGAAATTATTAAAACAAGTTTTTTATTTGATTTTCCAAGGGCATGAATATTTGCTGGTGCTACGGCAGTCATCAATGGCCAACGTTCTGATTCAATCCAAGCTGATAAATCTGGATCTAAAAAAGTATCACATAATTTTTCAAACTACAATAAAACAATCGTACTTTTCTTTTCATCATAAATATAATGTTTTCCATCTTTAAAAACAACGATTACAGGACGATATGGAAGAACAACGGAAGAAGGAAAAGGTGTTAAAGATTTTGAACGGAAAAATCGAGATTCCGTAAAAAGTTTTTCTGCAACATTTTCATATTCTTTAAAAAGTTTATCACCACTGTTATCAATTTCAGCAGAATCAATATAAACAAAAAATGGATCTTTATCAGAAGTTTTTTTAAGCTCTGAATATTTTACTGCTGTATCAAGGCTTGCAACAACTGGGCCAGAAGATTTAATTAAAAAATCCAAAATTGCTTCCTTTTTTCGATCACCCTATAATAAACATGTCATTTCGATTATGATATTTAATTGAACAAACTTCGTATGGAATTCGAATGCCATTTCGAAAGAAGACAATTGTTGGATATGCATTTATTCGAAGGGCATTCGCAACAGCAGTAAATTTGGTACAATCAATTTTTCCAATTCTTACAGGGGAATTCATATCAGCTAATGCATGTCCAACATGTTCCCATGTTGGTCCAAGTCGTTTACAATGTCCACACCATGGAGCATAAAATTTAATAAACCTGAATGAACAATTATTATTAAAGGAGGCCGACAGTTTGATATATTTCTCATTTATAATGTTTTTCGAAATACATGGCCTCGAGGATCTTTTCTATTGTCCAATTGCCTGATCGAAAGGTTCATGCAATTTCGAAAAACGTTAAAAATGAAAAATATATCAAACCATTCTTTAATTTTAACAGTTCAAATCGAAAATGAAAAAATTATACGAACCAAAATCCTTCATTCATAACATCGATAAATTTATCATTTAAATCTAATACATTTGATGGAACTTTTGCGGCTGGAATTACTTCGATAAAAGCCAAAATAGCAAATAACCCAATTATCGGAGCTAATTTCATGGTTTTAATCCAACTGTAATTTAAATTTTACAGTACTCCAAAAAATACTTTAAGAAAAAGATAAAATAATTTGATCAAACAAATTTAAAAAGTGCCGAAAAACATCTTTTAATAAGCTGTTTATACTTTTATATCAAACAAAGAAAAAAATCAACCCAGAGGAAAACTAAAAGTACACGGAAATCAACAAAAATAAGACATACAAAAAAGAAGAAACTATAAATAAAAGAAACGAAAAATTTATGATACGTATTTGCCCCAAAAAAACAATACTTTTAAATAATAACAAGAAAAAGTAATAATAATAAATATTAATTGAATTTTTCTCTATTCTCGATGAATTAAAACAAAAAGACCCAATAAACCAAGGACAGCATATTTGAGTTTTGGATAATCATTCATTATAATTGTAACCATTCCAACATATGGTACAAAACCAGTTCCCCGTCCAACAACATCTTTATCAGTTAACCAATATTGTCCAGGAGCATAAAGGCCGCGATCATCGACCTAAAAATATTTATATGAAATGTAAAAAAACAATTATATAAAAGCGCATACCTGATTATGATCACCTTTAGTTAAAAATTTAATTTCACCTTTTGCTGTTTCATGAACTTTGATAACTCGATGTACAATCGGAATATCACGGCCTTCAATTTTGAATACAGTAATATCACCAACTCTAATTGGATCTTCTCGATTATGGGTCAGTAGAAGTAAATCCCCTCGATGAAATGCAGGTTCCATAGATCCAGAAAGTACAACAACAATAGGTGATTCTGATCCAGTAACAACCATTAATCCCTTCCATATCATAAGTGCTGAACTAACAATCATGGCAAAATTCAAAACTTGATAGGCTACCTGCCGTTTATTCATTCGTCGAATTTCGTCGAACATTGGATAATCAAATAACCCCATCATCCTAAAATAACACATTGAAATATGCAACAACGCAATGAATCAAAGATATTTTTCAAGTATTAAAAACTTGTAAAATAAAAAATCAAAGAGTTTAAATTGTACATATTTTTTTTATAAAAACAAACAAAACAAAAATAAGAAAATATAAATTAATCAGTAGCACATAAACCAAGGAAATCATCCATTAAAGTACCACATGCAAAGAGATCATTATGGTCAACTCGAATACCAATAAGTTTAACTCGAACATCATCACCTGGACGAATAACAAGAGATTCATCAGTTGTACGGTAGCTGGGTGGAACAGATAAGCCATCAAATTCCATATCAGGTGGAATACAATGTCTTGAAATAAAGCACGTCAAAGGACCAATTTCGCAAAACATTCCAACCTGAAAAATCGTTATGAATAAATTTTATAAAACAGCTAGAATTTGTTTAAAACATCAATTTGGTACGGTAAGAGGATTTCAAATAAACGATTTTTTAAACTATTTCTTTTAACACATATAAAAAGCCCTTACTTTATTAACTTGAGTTACTGCAGCATCCATAACTTGGCCTTTGAATGGACGAAATACGATTGCTTTATATTTGACTGGATAAACAACAAATCCTCGACCTTCAAGACAATAACTTTTTATCTCCATAAAAAACAAAGAATATCAAAATCTTACCAGGTTGAATTAGCCCATTTCCAATTGTATCAATTGTTGTAACTGCAATTACGAAACCATATTTTCCTGTACATGTTCCTTCAACTTCATTGAATAATCGCTGCTTAACAACTTCCATTAAATTTGGACCAAAATATTTTGGATGTAATGATACTTCATGTTGTAAAGAAATATGATAAAACATTTTTTATATTTGAAAACGTAATAATAATAAAAGTTAGTGACAAAAGTTTTATAAAACTTATACAACGTTGTCCAAAAACCTTTTCTGAATGCCGAATCAGCATTAAAATTTATACAAAGGATTTTTCGTGTTAAGAAAATTTGGCAAAATAATGTCCAATAAATTTTTTTGGTTTCTTTTTTCAACGTTTTTCTCATCGTTTTTTGAATTTAAATCCTATTTTCTTTGTTTCTGATTTGCAAAAATGGCTGAAAAAGTTCGTGCTTTACATCTTCTTGTTAAACATTCTGGTTCTCGAAGGTTTGTATTTATATATTATTGTTAAAATTTCTAATTATCTTTAACATTTTTAGACCATCTTCATGGCGTGAAGAAAACATTACTCGATCTGAAGCCGAAGCAATTGAAATCCTTAAAGGTAATGTCATTATTTCATTTTCATTCCCTTTTAACTTTTATGCTTTTTATAGGGTATCGTGATGAACTTGCTAAAAACTCTGATCAAAATGAGCTTAAAGCAAAATTCAAGGAATTAGCTGCAAAATATTCTGATTGTTCTTCAGCAAAACGTGGCGGAGATCTTGGCTTTTTTGAACCTGAATCAATGCAAAAGAAATTTTCTGATGCGACCCTTGCATTAAAACCATATGAAATGTCTGATATTGTTTCAACAGATTCCGGTGTTCATATCATCCTTCGTCTTGCATGAGATGGTGATCTTTTGATCTGATATGAAGAACCTCTCTCTGTTTTTTATTTAAATCTCTTCCTCTTTTTCATGTTGTCATTTATTTGTCGAAAAGATCTTGTGTTATTTTTTTTTCTTGTATTTTGATTCAATATTTTTGAAGTATAAAATAAGGTATGAATCTATTTATTTTTTTACATTGAAAGCCTACGACATTTTTGTGTGTCATAATATGGATTTTAGAAGAAAGGTATTTTTATACATATTTTTTCTTGCATGACGTTAATCCTTTAAAAAGCTCCTTATTTTCTTTGAAGCAAAACGACTCCATTATCCTTTTTCTCTCTCTTCGATAGTCTCTGACTCTAAAAAATCTGAATCTTGATTGAGAATAAAAAAAAACATGCAGACACTTTTGCGCGGTTTTTTATCTCTTCCGGAATTTAGGTTAACTGAAAAAAAAATGTATAGAAGTCCGTCTCATATTTGCCGATGTCGAAGTTGTTGATGACGACGTGAAAGAAAAAGAAGAAGGAGAAGACCATAACTAAAAATCTAACGGAGTGTGAAAGAAGAAGGGATTAATGCCACCTTTTTTTTTATATTTCTCCTTCATCTCTTTTTTTTTAACATGCCTTGGCTTTTGAAAAAATTTATATAAAAATGAATTAAGGTGAAAGTTGCGCAGGAATGAAAGGGGGATGAAAGAAGGCGGTGTCAGAAAAAAAAGTACGTTTCCATGGTTGACAAAAAAAAGAAATTAGTAGAAAAAAAAAGTTAAAGAAGATTGAAAGAAAGAGAGAAAAAAAATGGTGGAAGCAGAAAGTAGCAGTTATTCTTTTTTTTGAGACATTATTTTTTTTACTATTATTACTATTTTTTTTATTATTTATAGTTGAGTCTTGTCTGTCTCGAAGGATGCAGAATTGTCTGTTTTTGTCTAGTAAAGTTTAATTTTTATTTTTGAGTTTGGAATTGAAACGGCATAACTTTTTTTAACATTTTATAACCTTTTTTTGGATTACGGTAAAAAAATGAAAATTTTAATATGGCTACCGTAACCCAAAAAAGATCATATGGTTGTTGCAAAAAAATATGCCGTTTAAAATTTTAACAACAAAAAACTTTTCCTAAATATTTTAAGAAGTTTTTTGTTAAATTAAAATCATTTTTACAAAACGTTCTACTTAAGCTTACTTTTCATAAACATTAAAAAAATTTTATCCTCCAAAAAAATTTTATGGCCGGGTAAAATTGAATAGAGTCTATTAGTTTTTTATGTTTCTTTGCAGATTACGGTAATTTTTATGCAAAAAAGAAACTCTACTCTTGATTGACGATGAACTTGTTTGATGCAGAAAAAATACCATAAATTGTCTCTATTAATTAACGAAAAATTCCTTTTTATTTGAGCTGTTATCGAAAGGATCAATTTTTGCTTGAATGGTTAAAAAAAGCATCAACAAAAGAAAAAAGGGTGAAAGAGAGAGATAATTATGTTGCAAGTTTTAAAAAGCCCTATTAAATTTTTTACCTCTCCAAAAAGCTGTGGCAGCTTATCATTTCACCTTTCTGTCTCTGTTTTAATTTTTTTAACCTTTGTATTTTTTACTTCAAAAAAAAATTAAGATGTGTTCATTTTTACTCGCTTTGTATTCTATTGTCTTTTCTTTTCATTTTTCTTTGATTGCCTTAATTGCAATCAACATTTTTTATTCTACTATTTTTTGCTTTTTTTAACACAAAAATAAATATTGAAACTAGAAATCAAAGTAGTGAAAGAAGAATGTCGTCGTTGCGGTTATTTCGGAATCATTCAAAAATGTATGTGAAATGAAAAAAATCATTTTTAAACCCATTCAAATAAAAACTGAACAAGAATGCAGGCGGCGGCGGTTCTTCGTTTTTTTTGTTAATGGCGGTTGCCGCTGTTTTTCATCTTTCTTTTTTTCCCGCAGAAATTCGCCCCACATATTTTGATTCTTTTGCGAAAAAAAAATCATTGATGGCTGCCATCATTTTTTTCTCTCTTTCTTCTTCCTATTCATCCTTTTTTTCAAAATCAGGTGATTGCTACAGGCAATTTCTTCAAATTATTTTAAAATTCAAAAATGATGGATTTCTCAGGATGAATGATATTTTTAAAAAGCTGTGTTACATATTTTCATTCAACTTTAAGAGTTGAGATACAGTTTCTTTGGTTGCGTAGCTTATTGATAGATTTTAAAAATTTCATAAAGCTAGGCGACTAAAGCAATTGAATTAAAACTCAAATATTTTTAAAAATGTATTATTAAAAAAATTTCAATAAAAATCAACAACAAAAAATATTCTGAACTAAATTCCTAATTATTATTATTTTCTACTACTGATATTACTTATTTCCATGTGAAATTAAACTGCAAGTGCACCTTCTTGCATATGAAGTTCAAGTAATTTCCAAGCTGTTGCAGGATTGTATTCTTCCATATCACGGCACATTACCCAAACATGATGAACACGGACAGGTTTGTTCTAAAAAAATTACAGTATACCTCATTTTTAATTATCGTAAGAACATACTGGATCTCCTTGAATAACTTTTCCATCAGCATTTTTAACAACATTAATCATAAACACTTGAAATGTGATAACAATAACCGGACCTTGATCCATCATTTTACCCGAAACCATTTCAACTTTACTAATATCAATTACACGAGAATCAGCCGTTGAAAATAAAGATTTTTGATATTCTTTTACCACCGATGAAAGCATAATAAATGCACGTTCATGACACCAATCTTCAAGAACTTTAAGATCTCCACGAATAAATGCTTCTAAAATATTTGGAATAATTTCTTTTTCACAAAATCGAAGCCAATCAGTTTTATCAAATTTTGGATCAATTTTTGCAATTTCTGTTAACACTTCTGATACTTCATTTGAAGAACTAAATACCGAGCCAACACGTTCAGTAACACCACGAAGAAGTCGAACCGCAAGATTTTCACTTTCATCATATCGAATTTTCCAATCAAGTACTTCTAAAACAGATGCAAAAAGTTAAAAGGATTACCGTAATACCATATATGACTCACTATTATAGTATGTATTATTTTCAGAGAAATTTTTCCATCCTTGATACCATCTTGATTCTTTGTGGAGTTCGACGTCAGTGGCAGTACTAAACTTTCGAAAGATTAAAATTGTATTATAAAAAAGAAATCCATTAAGACTTACTCATTTGCTTCAACAGTTCTATTTGCAAAGGCACTTGTTGAAAAATCTGAAGAGCGCATTTTCAATTCTTCTAAAAAAATATTTGTACTTTTCCCATTAAATAAATTAATATTAAAATAACATACGAGGACGAGAATACATTCTGACATCAGCAATATTATCAATTTCACGTTGTACAGATTTTGCTGTCTATAAAGAAAGATACAAAAAAGTTAAAACAAAAAAGTAAAACAAAAAATCACCGATGAAACTTGTTGATAAACTTGTGTATCACCAATATCTTTTGCAGTTTTTTCAAGAAATTCTGCAGCAGCTTTTGCTTGCTTTAAAGCTTCTTGTCCAGCAACAGAAAGCTTTTTGCCAGTATCAGTTTTTTGCAAATCCAATACAACCTTAAAAATGCTTTTGTATAAATATTAATAATAACAAAATCTTACCTTTTCAAAATGATCTTTAAATTCTTTTACACGATGTCGAATAACTTCTGTACTTTGTGCTGTTTCTTGTTCGACTTTATTCTAGAACATCAAAGTAATACTTCAAAGAAAAGTTGGAAGGAAGGCAACTTACAAACTTTTGTCGAGCTTCTTTCAATGCATCTGCTTCATTCAATTCTTTTAAGCGTTGATTTAAAATCTTTTTATGTTCCTAAAAAGTGAAGGATAAAGTATATACAAAGCTCTAAAGAAACAAACCTGAAGATCTTTATTCTTTTGCATTTCATCTTTTAAAGTATCCACAAACGTTGTAAAAAAGTTTTTAGGTTTTTGATTATCAGCACTAAAAGACCGAAAATAATTCTGTTGTAAATGAGCCTAAAAGAAACAATGATGTAAGTTTATGAAAGTAAATAAAGAGAGAGATATTACAAACCTGATTTAAATAAGCAAGTTGAAAAGATGGTGGTCTTTGGGCAGCGACAGTCCCTAATCGAGATATTTGTCTTACATTTCTTATTACTTTCATAATTATATTATTTAAAAATAATAAGTAAAAAACAGAGATTAAACGTTGAACACGAAAATCATCAAAGAAATTTTGTGAAAAAACGTTAAAAATTTTTATTTCATTAAAGAAATATTTCGTGTTGAGAGTTTTTGAGTTTAAAAAATATGTTCGTTTACAGTATATTTTTTTTGTCTCCGAATTTGAAAAATGTTTCTGCAAAGTTTTTTGCCGACTTTAGATTTTTATTCAGTTTTTTTTTAAAATAAACTGTTAACCTTCATGCAATCCGCAGAGCTTTCAAGGTTTTGTTTTTATTTCATTTATTCATAAAAATAATTAAACCAAAATATTTAAACAACATGTTTTTCTTTTTTTTGTCTACTCGAACTATTGGAAAAAAGAATATGTATGTTTCAGTGTATCCTTTTTTAATAAAAGAAATGGACTTTAAACATAAAAAAGTTTTCAATTTTTAACCTAAAAAACGTCGGTAATTTAATTTTATTTAATAGTATGAATCACGGGTACTTTTTTACTTTCCCCCCCCCTTTTTTTTACAAAATTTTTCAAAGTTTTGTTCTCGAGAAAAAATACTCATATTTTCATATCTGTATTTTTTCTAGAGAACAAAACTTTGAAAAATTTTATAAGAGAGGAAAAAATGACGACCATCCAGCATATTGTTTGTGAATGAAAAAAAAGCTCGTTTTGGATGTCACGGCTTCCTTTTATGCGTTTTTTGCGGTTTTCAAAAATTTTAATGCAAATTGCAAGAATTGGAATGGAAAAGAACAAAAATGTAATTCAAATTTTAAAATTTTGTGAAAAAGAAGGAGGGGGGGGGGGGGGGGAATAGTAAATAAGATCGCCGTAGCGATCTTATTTACTATTCCCCCCCCCCCAAAAGTCCAAAAGCACAAAAAAGGAAAAAACATTGCGTTGCGAAATATTATTTTCAAATATGCAAATTTTACCTCTCAAATTTTGACTCAAAAAAAATGAATTTTTTCTGAAAATCATTGCCAAAGAAGGGGGGGGAATAGTAAATAAGTGCCGAATCACGCATTATTGCATGTAAAGTGTTATTTTTATATTATTAAAATTGATGCTCACCTTAGAGCAATAAAAATTAAATAAAGAAATTACTTTGATTACTGTAGCATTTAATTCATGCCATACATTATATATTGCAAAATGCTCTGAAGTTAATTTTAGAAAAATTGAGTACTATATCCAAATTATGTTTTTTTAAATATATTATTTATTTTCATATGAGATTACATAATTAGAGCTATTTTAATTTAAAAAAATATATATTGTACAGGAAGCCTTAAAAAGAATCACCATAATTTACTCGTCTGTTTTCCATCTTTCTATTTTTCAAAAAGAATGTTTGAGATCAGAGGAAGTTTACTTTTTCCTTGTAAAATGCCGTTTATAAAAATATCTTAGAAATTTTTTAATGCTCCCTGTACTTTAAAAGTTTTGTACTATTTCAAAAAACGATACATAAGTGATATAAGTGTTTTTGAAAACAATAAATGGCTGGAAAATAGTGATAGTTGTGTTTTGGGGGACTCATATTTTCAGAGTAAACTTATGAATAATTTAAATAATTCTTTTTCCTAAAATTTTAGCACACACAAGAGATTGCCAAAACTAATCAAAAATTTAAAGTTCGCATATTTTGGGACTTTCATCATGTATATCTGTGCTATAAGAGCTATCGTGGCAAGTTTCATCACCCCCGGATCAGGTTTCGTAATTTCTCGTCAAGATATAGTTTCAAAAATAAGCAACATTGGGTATATCCAGAAAATGGTGTTAAAAATCGAGTTTTTCAATTAAAATAAAAAAGTTCGCATTAAAAAATTTTTTAACACATACTAAAATAATAAAATAAACCAATGAACATGATATTTACGGTAATTTCGATTTTTTAGGATTTTTTGAAAAAAAGTGGTAAAATTCGAAAAAACTGATTTTTTCAAAAGTAGTAAAATTTTCGTTTTTTAAGCTTTTTTTGTTGAATACGATAAAATTAGCCATGAAAAACTTTTTAAAAACATATTTACCTATGTTTCTAAAGCAAAATCTAGGTTTTCTCAAAATAAATCTGTCAAAAATGCCATTATTTCTAAAAATTCGCCATAGAGCAGATATTGATTCCAAATGTCTGAAACATCTCCCAAAAACCTTAAACATGTTTATTTTTGTCATGAAAGTCTAAAACTTGTCATATCTTCCCATATTTCGTTAATTATCTCATCTTGAAAATGGACTAAATTTCACACTTTTTGTCAAAAAATCCTAAAAAATCGAAATTACCGTAAATATCATGTTTATTGGTTTATTTTATTATTTTAGTATGTGTTAAAAATTTTTATAATGCGAACTTTTTTATTTTAATTGAAAAACTCGATTTTTAACGCCATTTTCTGGATATACCCAATGTTGCTTATTTTTGAAACTATATCTTGACGAGAAATTATGAAACCTGATCCGGGGGTGATGAAACTTGCCACGATAGCTCTTATAGCATAGATATACATGATGAAAGTCATCGCTAGTAAATATCTTTCATATTCACTTCGTTTTACCCCTGAGATGATGCTATAGATGCACTTTTTTGGATTTTTGAAAATGTTCGGGGCCATTTAAATTTATGAATATGGTACTGTTTTGTGCAAAATTTAGTCAGGAACAAGATACAATGTTCAAAATAGATGTCAAAAAAGCAAAAAAAAATTTTTTATAGGATAACTGCAATGGCATAACTTCAAATGCCATTTTGACCCTTAAAAAGTTGTCGGAGATAAGTAAAACCATTATGAAAAATTCATATCTCTTCAATACGCGTCGAATGATATATGACTTGCGTGAAAAAAAATTTTTGAAAATTATTGTAACTTCAGATGCCATGGCATCTGTATCTTGGAATCTGAAGTTCGAAAAGCAATTTGGAGTTCACTTTCGTTATTTTTGGCCCAGATTTAGTCTATCCACCAATTTTTAGCCAAATCCGAGACATTTCACTTTTTTTGAAAATTCCACGAATGGTCGATTTTTCCTTCTATAAAACAGAGACAGTTCGTTCCGTGAGCGTGTCTTTTTATTTTTTCAGCTGCGAATGTTTTGCATGTTTCGTGCATTTTGATGACTTTTTTTGCAACAAAAAAAAATTTTTTGATGACGTTGCTTATTTTTTTGGTTAAATTTTTTAGTCATCATTTTTTATGTTTATAAACACATAAATATAATTACTTTTTAATATTTTTTAAATATTTTTTTTATTTTTCTTTTAACAATTTTTTAATTGTTAAAAACATTAGCTTTTTGCTAATAAAAATTTTGGTGCGTAGTTTTAGACGCCTCCTTTTTGGAGTTAACTAATTCCATTTGTCATAATTCAATTTTTGTAACTGTCGTTATATTCGTATAACGAAGGATAATATTTCATATAATCATATACTTATAATTTATCATAAATCATAATTTCATATTGTTGAAAATAAAAATTTTACATTTTTTCTTTAATACATTTTGTGTAAACATATAAAAAATAATAATCTTTTAAAATTTTTTTGCAATGGCCAGAATTAAAATTAAAAGAACTGCTTCCCAAGAAGCCGTTCATCAAGCAGAAATTAAACAAAAAAAGGCAGAAAGATCACGAAAAAGACGTGCTGAACAAACTCGAGAGCAAAAAGATGCCGTAATAAAATTTTGTTGTTTTTATAATTTGATTTTGGGCTTAAACGAGTTATTGGCTCTGTAAACTTTATCTTTTCTGTTTGCAAAAACACTTGCAGGCGGGCCGAAGGCCCGCTTATGTTCTAGTACAAAAAATCGCTTATATACAGTTTGATGTTTTACAATTGCAAAGCATTGCAAACGAAGAACTTTGGAGGACTTTGATTTTCTTTGTTTTTCTAAAGCAAAATTTATTTTTAGTTTGTTTCAGTTGAACGTAAAAATAAAATTTGTACATTTTTTTACACAGTTTAGACGGACCTCGATTTTACGCCTTTTTTATGGTTGAAACTTTCAAGTTCAAGGGCGTAAAATCCAGGTTTGACTGTACTTTAAAAACGCTGTTATTTATTACTTAAGTGACGCTTTTGAGCGCATTTTTTTTGAATTGTTCGAAAATTATAATTTTTTGAATAATTTATTTGTTTTTTTAGAAGTTTAACTCTTTTTATCACTGAAATTGCGAAACAAAAGCTTTTGTTCGACTTTTGCAATTATGTTAGAGAATACAGAACCTTTTGAGCTTATTTTGTCAGAAACTTCATCGGAATCAGAAAGCGAAGATAAAAATGCTGTTAATGCAAATGTTGAAACAGTAGAACAACAACCTGATAATAGCTTTCAAAAAAATGCTACTTTTGATGATGAATCACTTTTATTATCAAGTCCTGAAAATAGTGATATTTCTTCAACTTTTATTCCATCAAATTCTATCACGCTTCAAGAAGAAAACGAAAACTATCAACTTAATTCAAGCTCTTTTAAAAAATCAATAAATCCCAAACGCCGAAGAAGGGATATTTCGCTTTCATCTTCTTCTTCTGATGCATTATCTTCTTCTTCACCATGTGTATCTGATCCATCTGCTGAAGATGATGATATTGATATATTGGCACATGTAATGATTCCAAGAAATCAACAATCCTTGAATATGCAAGAAATCAAAGATTTGATTGATGAAAATAATGTAAGTTATATTACATGCTTTTATTATTCTTTAGTTAATATTATTATACTCATTTAGAAATCTCGATTATACTACGATGAACAAATTTTTCGATATGAAACAATAATCCTTCAAAATGCTCATGAAATTAAAAAGTTTGGAGAAGAAAGAAGAAAAGATAAAAAGAAGAAGAAGAAGAAAAATCTTGAAGAAGAACCACCTTTTGAAATCAAAGAAAGTGACCGAATCTTTTCTGGTACATCTGCTTCATTTAAACCTGATTTTGTTTTTGAAAGTGATAATGAAGATATTAAACATGTAGAACCATAGTTTTTTGTTGATCATGGTATGCTTTTCTTTATAATTTTCTGTGCATGTAAAATAAAATATTTGAATTTGAGAAACAACTTTATGATTGAATATAGTCGGCAAAACCCCATGCATGATGTATTCAAGCAACTGCTTGATTTTATTGTGAATGATTTATTGCCACTCATTTTTAAACTTAAACAACAAAATTTTCTCATTTAACCCCATTGGACCAACATCATTTTAAATTTTTAAATGGATGTTTCAAAAATTTAATAATAAAAATGTTAACACTTTTTGTTCTTTCTAATGATTTACAGTTATCCCTGTCGATGTCCTTTTAAATAAAAAATGCCCCGATTAAACTTTTTCTTTCTTAAAACAAAGATTATTTGAGAAAAAGACTTTAAGGAAAAAATATTTTTTATTTCTTTGATTTTGGAAACTTACAAATTATGATTGAACATGATCGGCAAAAACCCTTTTTTTGTCCCGTTTTAGTAATCTAATAAAAAAAATAGATAATATCATTTTTCTTATAAGGGTAACAATAATCTCTAAAAAAATAATCTTAACAGCTTTTGTTCACCTCTTCGCTCCCATTCCTTTAAGCAAAAATAAATAAGCCTTGAAGCTATGTGTCTTCTTTTTTCAGCAGCAGCCACAATGACCTTTAAAAAAATTTTTTTTTTGAGATCTATGACTGATTTTTTTCAGTTGTTTTAGTCAGTTTCGTTATTCAAAGAAAAGGCAGTGAAAAAAATTATTGCTGGAAATTATTGTTATTTATTTGTTTATTTATTTAAAAATGTATCAAAGAATTATGAGTGATTTTAGTTTATCACCTGTAATTTCTCCCTTTCATTCAAATATCCAAAAAATTCCAAAATCATTAAAATATCAAATACCACTTTGGGAAATTGAAGAAATTACATCATTTGTACATCGGCATCGACGATCAATTTCTGCAGAAGAAACAATTTTATTGGATCGTTTAATTGATCGATATGAAAGAAATGGATCAGAAGAAGGGCGGAAAGAATTGAAAACTTTTTTAATGTGAGTTTTTTTTATTACTGTATTTTTATTTCTTGCATTTTGTGTTCATTGGAGCGGTTTTTTTTCGCAGCTTCAAAAAACAAAAAAAGCAGTTCCAATAAGTTCCTGATTTTCAGATTTGAGAAAAATTTTTTTAGAAGCTTTTCCTTAATAGTTACATTAGACCCAAATACCCATCCAAATACTCTTATAACATGTTTTTTAGCTATCTTCGCCGATCTGTTCAACCAACGCCACTTTCAAAAAAGATTAAACCCCAAATCATTGATCTCGATGAAGGCCGTCCAAAGTCTATCTCCGTTTTTTCAGAAGAAACCCCCCGACGTTCACCACCATATAAATGTCCACGAAATATCAAACTTCCATCTGAAAGACGAGTTTGTACATGCAATTCATGCAAAAATTTACGAAATACTCGAAGATCAAAAAGTTGTTACATTTTTGCAAAGTATCAAACAGCAGCAATTTCACCCTATGCTACCATTGGTCCTCAAAGATGCTGCGGTTCTTCACAAAAAAGTAAATCTTCACTTATTGGAACTTTAAAAGCATTGAAAAATTCTATCGTAAAACAAAAACGTTTTAAAAATTAGTTTGTTTTCTATTATCTCTGTTTATTTATATATTTTGTTTAGTTTGCATTATTTTTTATTTATATTAGATCTCAATATAAACATTTACAGTAACCAAAAAAAAGCAATAAAAGTTAATAAAATTCCAACATGAGATAAATTCTGTAATGAATTTGTTGAAAAACTTTTAAGCTTTGCCATTGTTGGAACATACGGTTCAGAAATGAGAGATTGTCCAAGTTCACCATGTTTAAAAAAATACTTTTCAAATTGTTCTTGACAATTTTTTGAACGGCAACAACATTTTTTGAGATTTTTTGTACATGCAAGATTTTCTCCAATTAATTCAGTCGCAAATGAACATTCATATTCCAAATTTTCAGGTTCAATACATCGTGATTCAATCGCTTAAAAAAATAAATTAAATAAAAACAAAGATGTTTTAAAATTTTACCATTTCCATGTTTTTCTGCAACACAAATTGAACAAGAATTTCTCCAATAACTTGAATTTGTTGTTCCAGATTCTGTTGAAGTTTTTCTTTGTACAATACAATCGGTTAATTTTTGTAGTGGAGTTGCAGCAAAATAATTCCTTAATCGATCATAACAAAATTCTCCCCGGCAACAACAAGTTTTATCATTACAATTAAATGATTTTGATGTTTCACAAAGACTAAAAAATGATTAAGGTTAAGCATTGTTATATTAAAATATCGTATATAAATACTTATGTTTCGAAAACAAGTTTTATCAATAAAATAATTACTAATTTAGTGCAAAAAAGAACTTACTTCCACCCGAAATGTGATGAATTTTGAACGCTCGATGCTTTAAATTTTCCATTTTTAATTGTTGCAATACAACCTTTACATTCATCTGACTAAAAATAAACTATAAAATGCTTTCCATAAAAAACATAAAAACTTACATAAACAATTAAAGCTGGATGTTTTGAAGCATCAATTTTATTTGGAGACGTAAAACTTTGTGAATATTCTGCACAAACAAGAGATTCAACGATCAAAAATGAAGAAGAAAAAAGTATTAAAAATATTTCGATTTGATGCTTCATGTTTTTTGCAGTTGAAACTTGAATGTTTGTTACAGTTTTTTGATTGAAATATGCAAATTCTTTTGAATATCATTTTTATAAATGTTGAATTATTCAACTTAAATAAAATGTTACAGTAACCATTATTGTGCTGCTGCTGGAGTGAAAGACATCGCTGAAAAAAATATAATAATAGCTGCAAAATTGATTTAATGATTCCAAAAACATGTCAGTACTGACAGTATGATAAATAAAAACAAAAATGTGTAGAACTGAAAGAGCATAAAATAAAGTGAGAAAGAATTTAAATAATTATTTACTGTGTGTTTAAAAAATTTATTTAAAATTTGTCATTGAGACATCTTTTGCCAACTATGTTTACTTTGAAATTTCATGTCGAAGAACTTCAAAAAATGTATGTTCTTAAAAAATAGAACTTTGGACTTTGAACAATTCTTTTAAGAAACATTATTCAAAATTTTTGTAAAATTTTTTTTTAAATAATTGGCAGATTTCGAAATTCAATAGTTGTATATTTGATGTCAAAATAATTTGTTTTGCCAAAAATTTTTACAAATATTTTACAAAGTTTTTTATTTGTTTTATATTTATGATTGCACATTTAAACTTTTTCATAATAATGAATCATGAAAAAGCAGCAATTGCGTTGCATTTTGGCATTTTCTCGTTTTTAACATTTAAAATTTAAAATGCATTGTTTCAAATAAAATTTGAGAAGAAAATAATCTTTTTTTAAACTTTAAACAATTGAATTTTTGTTCTTTTTTTGTGAAAAATTTTTCCGCCAATAATTTTTGTATGAAAAGTCAATCATCCACCTTTTTTTTTGTTGTCGTCCCAGTTGGTGTCTGTCAAAATCTTGGGCATATTTAAGATTAAAGAAAAAACATAAAAGTTTTTTTAAAAAAAATAAGACTGATAAGAAACTTGTTTTTGGCCGCCCTCCGTTGTCGCTGTTCATTCTCATTCACCTGAGTTTTGTCTCTTATCTCTTTTCTCCCTTCCTTTTTAGACTGTAAAAAAGTACTACAAAAACAGGGTCAAAAAGAGAAAGCATCATTTTGGCTGTTGTATTTTTCATTTCTTGTGACCAACCAATTCCATTATCAAAAAACAGTGATTAAAAAACAGTCCTTGTGACCAACGAAAATTTCATTTTTTTTCACTTTCGCTCATTTTTTTCAAACAAAAATGGTGCGTTTTATTTTTGCTGCTATTTTTGTTTTATTTTTTGCTTTAAATGTTGAAAGTAATGAACATTCTCATCATCAACATCATCATAAACATTCAAAAAATTTTTATAAAGTTGTAAGCCAAAAAAGCAAATATAATCTTGGTGGATGTTATCGAAAACAAACAGGTGATGCAATTTTCAGAGAAGAAAAGTAAGTGGAATTCAAAAAATTGGATTTTGAATAATATTGAGTCGAATTTTTTAGAACATCCCCAAGAGTTTATGAAGATGAAGATTATGATTTTTCTGCACTTCCAACAGTTTTTGATTGGAGAAATCGTGATGGTGTTTCATATGTTTCAGTTGATCGAAATCAACATATTCCACAATGTAAGCTTTTGACATTGGAATTTTGAAAATTCAAAATTCCAAATTCCAAAGTTTTCGATATCGATATTTAAAAAAAAGTTACATAAATTTTACTTAAAAAATTTTCAAAGTCTAAATTTTTGTATTTTGATTTTAGCACTTTTACCTATACCCTTTTACAGATTGTGGCTCTTGTTGGGCGATGGGTTCAACAAGTGCATTAGCAGATCGAATTAATATTAAACGTAAAAATGCATGGCCTCCTGCACTTCTCTCTGTACAACATGTTATTGATTGTGCTGGTGCAGGATCATGTCAAGGTGGAGAAGCTGGTGCCGTATATAAATATGCAAAATCTCATGGAATTCCACATGAAACATGCAATAATTATCAAGCAAGAAATGGAAAATGTAATTTATAACCTTTTAAAAAATATTATTAAAATAATATTTTTAGGCGATAAATATAATCAATGTGGATCATGTTGGCCTGCTGATTGTTTCTCCATTCAAAATTATACTTTATATAAAGTAAAAGAATATGGAAGCGTACATGGAAAAGATAAAATGAAAGCTGAAATTTTTCATAATGGTCCAATTGCATGTGGAATTGCTGCAACAAAAGCATTTGATTCATATGCGGGTGGAATTTATCATGAAGAAACTTCTGAAGGCATTGATCATATAATTTCTGTTGTTGGATGGGGTGTTGATCATGATTCAGGTAATTTACATATTTTAGCAAAAGTGGCGACATTGTAAAATATTTATTTTTTAGGAACAGAATATTGGATTGGAAGAAATTCATGGGGTAATTTTTTGTTTATTTAAAATAAAAAACTTACATATAATAAACTTTTAGGTACACCATGGGGAGAATTGGGTTGGTTCAGAATTGTTACATCAGATTACAAAGATGGCGGAAGTAAATATAATCTTAAAATTGAAGAAGATTGTGTTTGGGCTGATCCAATTGTTGAAGGATTGTAAATAAATACATAAAACTTTTTTGCTGAAAGTTTTGTTTTAAAAATGCACTAAAAATTTTTCACTTGCGTTTCAAAAGTTTGATTTTATATTTATATTTTTGTGTTTTATAAAGCTTTAACAATTAAAAAAAGACAGATTCACATTGTTTCCATAACCTTATTATTACATACAGATTCATCAACAAATATTTCAACATTTATAATTTTTTTATTTTAGGTAAAATTCAGAAAATGTTTTAATTTGAAAAATTAGACCTTTTTATAAGAATTTTTTTCAACATATGTTAAAGATCACATTGTCTCCCTTCTAAATAATCAATTTTTTGCAATGAATTATATTTTATTATCTAACATTTAACAAATATTATTGGGTTACAGTAATTAAAAAATAAAAAACGGTTATACTTTTGTTGGTAAAACAGTATATTGCGGTCCGCTTGTGCGGGAAGGAATTCTATTGTATAGAATTTTATGAAGGATATATACACTTGCACTTAATGCTGCAAATCCGATAATAGTAAGGAATAAAACAATGGCACTTTTTAATGTGAAAAATCCGTGCAAATATGTTTGTAAAACAGATTTTTCGATATTAGAAAAATACATTCCTTTTAAAGAAAGAGGTTTTGCGCATCTGTAAAAAAATTGTATTTTAATTTAAAGCATAAAATAAAATTACTTAGGATTTGTTTCAAAATGAATATTTTTATTTTTTGTAAGCCATTACAAATCGACATTGCAATTAAATGGATTTCCATTGATTTTTAAGCTTTTAATTTTTGTCCAATCAAAAAGTTTTTCAGGTAAATTTGAAAAATTACACTATCTAATATCAAATTCTTTTAAAGTTGCAACAGAAAACAGTGGATCTGTTTTTTTAATAATTGAACCAAATGCATTTTCATGGACAAAATATAATTGACTATTATTTGATAGATCAACAATTTTGAGATTTTGTAAACCGCAAAATGCACAATCACAAATGCCATACAAATATGACAAATTTGATAAACGAATTTCAGTTAAATTATGATTAGCTGAAATTTTATCAGTGTACAATTCAGTAATTTCAGTTCCAGATAAATCTTATCCAGAAAGATTTGGAATTGCATTAATTGCTCTTGGAACATAACAAAATGGATTATTTCGTAAAGATAAGACTTTTAGGTTTCTATAAATTTACAATGTATAACATCAAAATTGAAAACATAAAATCTTACGTAAGCCTTTCAAAAACGTCATCATCAAGTCCAGAAATTTGACATCCATCCAAACTCAATGTTTCAAGATTTAATAAAGCTGCTGGAAATGTATCTTTGCTTAACTGCAATCCATTATTTCCATCCAAAACAAGTTTTTTAAGATTTTTCAAATATCTAAAGGCAAAAGCTGGAATTCTTTTAATTTGATTGTCATCCAAAAATAATTGATGAAGAGAAGCATCAACTTTTAACATAAAAAATCAAAAACAAATGAAATAAAAACTGTATGTTTGCTGAATAAATATGTTAAATTAGTGCAACTTGTCTTTTACAAAACTGTTTTTTTTGTTGCAGTGTGTTTCTTTTTTCACAGATTTGAAAACTTGTTTTAAAAAGAATTTATTTCTATGAAAAGATAGTATAAAGCATTTAATTAAAATGATTTTTAATTAATTCTACAACTTCTAATGCACAACCCCATGAAAGAGTAAAACCATTTCCACCATGTCCATAATTATGTATAATTAAATCATTATTAAATGGAATTGCTTCAAGTCTGATTGGATCTCGCGTTGGTCGAAATCCAACCCATTCCGATATTATTGAAACATTCTAAAATTTTTTTAATTTAAAAATTTGTCTTAAATTTAATAAAATTACTTTAAAAGCTGGTTGAAGTTTAATGTATTTTTGTCGAACGGCTTCTCGTTCTTCGGGGGATACTTGAGTGCTCATTCCATTTATCTCTTTTACAGTTCCCATATATACTGATTCAATACTAAAAAAATTTTTTTAAAAAAAGGGCCCAATTAGGAATTTCAGATTTATGAAAACCAGAGTTCTGCGAAATCGAAATTTCGATTTCAAAACGCCTGAAATACCGAAATCAAAATTTCGGTATTAGTTTAATCCGTTCAAGACCAATCAAATCAAATTAACTTCAAAGAATAACTTACGTTGGAATTGTAAAAGTTGTAAAATCTTCATAAAGGAATTGCTTTTGCCATGGTGCATCAACTTGAAAAAGTACTCCCCGAATTGGATAAACATTTACAGAATCTCCATCATCCGCAACTTCGCCCCCTCTTATTCCTGCACAATTTACAACAACATCAAAACCTTCATTAATTAATTCAAGAACATTTAAAACATGTCTCTGAATAAAATGTACCCCTAAACCTTTAAGCCTTTCAGTCATCCATGGAACATATTTTCTTCCCTCTGTTGTAAAAGCCGTAAAATGTATTCCAGATAAATTTGTTCTGCAAAAAAAAAAAAAGTGCAAAAAAGAATCAAAAATTGAAAAAAAAATATTGACTTAAGCTTAAGCTTCTGTCTTTTAAAAATACATTTTTAAAAAAGAAAAGTGTCAACAAAGAACGAACGAACAATGAAAAAAAAGGGATTTACCTTTCAGAATTGAATTGCAAAAGTTCACGAGGTGAAAGGAAATGAAAATCATAAACAATATCTCCATAATTTCTTTCCTACAAAAAAAACGTTTTTTGGGTTGAAAAAATTTTACAGCAAAATATTTGGAAAACATACTTGAAGCCTTAACTTTTCAATATCTTCAGATAAAATATTTCCAGAAAGTTTTTGAATTCCAGTTGTGCCACCAATATCTCGAAATAAATTTGAATATCTTTGAAATGTTAAATTTCCCCATTTTCTAAAACAATTGATTTTCAATCAAAAAAAATTTGTTTTTTTTTGATTTTGAAAAAAAGATGTATTTTCAAATTTTGCAAAAGTAAAAATAGTTTTTGGTTTTTAAATGGAAACAAAAATTTTTGATTTCATAAAAATCGGAAAAACTATTTATAAAAACTAACCGATACATTCCATTATCAATTCGATGTAGGCCAGCTGGTCCCCAAGAAGTTGTCTTTTCAAATGGTAAATCTGAGAATATTGTAATTTCAACATCCATTCCTTCTTCTTCATGTATCGCCAATGCAGTTGAAATTCCAATTACTCCAGCTCCGATAATTGCAATTCTTCTTTTACCTTTAAAAAATATACTTGTAAATTTATTTTTAGTAGATTCTAATGTCAGATGCCTACCCCCACCCTTTCCAAACGCTTACCCAAAAGATTATTTTGTAGCTCATCATATTGTAATTTAATACCCGGAAATAAAAAAAATAATAAAATCAAAGAAATAAAAATATTTTGAAAATTTAATAACGACATTTTTTAACTTTTTACAACTACTTATTTTTGTAAAAAAAGTGAATAACTTTTTCTTTTCTTTATTTAAACAACAAAAGTTAAACAAAAATACAAAAAAAAAAGTGAAAAAAACAAATTCTTTGTTAAATAAAAAAAGGTGTAAAAAAACTAAACTCTTTTTGATTCTTTTTTTAATCACTAAAATGTTTTTTTGTGTTTAAACTTTTTAAAGTTTTGACGGAGTATCGACACGATTTTCAGAAAGTATTTGATTTAGAAGGCCAAGGACTTCTTGTGCACAACCCCATGAAAGTGTAAATCCATTACTACCATGTCCATAATTGTGAAGGACCTATAAACAAACGGATTTTAGAAGATTTAAAAATAATCTGATATTTAAAATATACTTCAAAAGTTTTTCCATTTAAAGATTTACGGGTTTGCCGTTCAAGTCGAACCGAATCCCGACAAGGTCGAAGTCCACACCATTCTGCATTGATTTTATGTGACTAAAAATAGAGAGAGAGTTTAATTTTTATCGATAAAAAAAAGTGAAAAGAAGAAAGAAGGTCATTTTATTATAATTACTTTCAAGGTTGGATGCAATTTATAAATTCGATGTAAAATTTCTCGTCGATCTTCTTCGGTAATTGTTCGATCATAACGGCCTGGTTGTCGAACGGTCCCAGCAAGAATTGTATTATCTCTATAAAAATTTGAATTACTTTAATTCTTTTTATTTAAAAATTTGTCCCACTTCAAAAAAAATTTTTATGACTAAATTTGAAGATCAGTGCATACATATTTTTTGTGCTTCTTCGAACGCCTGATTTTCAGGTTCAGTCATAAGAAGCTTTTTTGCCGCTGTAAATATGATAATCTAAAAAAGCAATAAAATCCTTACAATGGAATAACAAATGTTTCAAGTTCAGAAAAGCTAAAATGCTTCCATCCGGGTGCATCAATTTCGAAGGCAATCCCACGAAGGGGTGACATTTCATTGTCATCTTTTGAAATCTTTCCACCATGTAATCCGGCACAATTAATTACAATATCATATCCTTCATCGGCAAGTTCTTCAATGGAATGAATTTCACGTCGAATAAATTTTGCACCATATTTTTCACATTGAGATTTTAGCCATGGAACATATAATCGGCCTTGGGTAGAATAGGTGGAATAATGAATTCCATATCTTAAAATTTAAAAAGAGATATTGCATTTTTCTGCAAAGACAATAAAAGCAAAAATCGAAAATTTGATTTAGAAATTTTAAAGGAAATCGAAATTTGTTTATCGAAATTACAAAAAATTTCAATTTAAGGTTTTGGAAATGATTTAAAACTTTAAAAACTTGTACTTTAATGGCTCTGAAAAGATATGTTTCATTTCTCTTGAATTCATTTTTCGATAATTATGAACAATTTCGGCATTGAATTCACCCAATTTTTCAATAAATGTTTCATTATCGGATTGAACAAATCCTGAAACATATTTTACACCAATTTTTGGACCAAATTCTTTTTCAAGTTTTGCAAATCTTTCAAAAGAAATTAAACCCCATTTCCTAAAAATTATCCCAAAAATAGATTATCAAAAAAGTCTTTAAAAATAAAACAAACTTATGTTCAGCTTCCATAATTTCAAAATGTCCACCAGGCCCATAACTGCATGTATCTTCAAAGGGCCGATCTGCGAATAGCGTAATTTTCATTGACGGATGAATTTCCAAAATTGCCAATGCCGTTGAAGTTCCAGAAACGCCTTGTCCAATTATGGCAATATTTAATGCCATTTTTTAAGAATTTGGAAAAAAAACGTGCAAAACAAAAAATTGTTGTGTTTTTCAATGAAACTGTCTTTCTTGCAATTAACAGTCTCAAAAATGAACGAAAAAAGAAAAATGAGAATTTTTTATTGCTCAATAAAAAAATTATATCATTAATGAAAAAAAAAGTTTCAATGAAAAATAAAAATGATAAATTAACTTTGATTTTCTCACATGCGTTTTCTCTTCTGGTGTTTTAATGTACTTCAACAATAGAGGAAAATTCTCCCCTTTCATCTCCTCGTATTTCGATTTTGTCCGAAAGATTTATTTACAGGATATCGTAATATCAAAGACTTTTGCTAATTTTATTATAATTATGTTCTTTCTAACTCCTTTTATGAGTATCATTTTTTATTCAGCCAAAACATGAAAAAAATTTAAAAAATAAAGCAAGATATTTACAAAAATTGTTTATTCGACCACAAAAGATTTTGGAAAGGTCCAAGGCTTTTTTTCTTCGGGAGTCCAAGCACGAATTTTCAACAACATTTGGAAATTAAATAATCGATTTTCATTTTCATCGCTAAAGTTGAAACGAACACATGCTTTATCTTCAATGTTTTTCTATAAAAATATAAAATTATTTTAGTCCTTTATTAAAATATAGTTTCTGAATAGTGCCGACTGGTACAATTTGTCTTTTCTTTAAAACCGAAAAAATATTGAGGGAGCACCAGCGTTACATATTCTCTATTATGTTTACAGAAAAATAAAAAAAGAATCAAACCTTTAAAAACTGATCCATGAGATTTGCATCAATTATTTCGTTAATATGAAATATGCTAAACTCTTTTTACTTTTCATGAAAATTTAAATGCATTAATTTTTCCATTGTCAAGGGAACCGTTTGACATGTGAATTCGCTTTTGAAACGGGACCTATTTTCAAATACTCCCCTGATTTTCAAACGTATTTTCCCAAATTATGAGCGGCCCCTTCCCCGAAAATATTTTTTCACCTAATCGACTATACTACTATAGTATACGTTATCGTGTGCTACTTATACCAATTAATTACTTATTTTTTGGATTTCACGCTTTCTGGTTGATCCATAATTAGTTCTAACATATTAAAAAATTGTTTTGTGACTTTCTGAGCTATTGGACGACCGCAAAAATGCAATTTTAAGAAATTAATTGGTATAAGTAGCACACGATAACGTATACTATAGTAGTATAGTCGATTAGGTGAAAAAATATTTTCGGGGAAGGGGCCGCTCATAATTTGGGAAAATACGTTTGAAAATCAGGGGAGTATTTGAAAATAGGTCCCGTTTCAAAAGCGAATTCACATGTCAAACGGTTCCCTTGTGTATTTTTTGTAACATAGCAATTATCAATGCTAAAAAAATAAAAGCTTCGTTTTTTTGTTTTTTTTTTCACAACTTACACAATCCTGTAAGCACTTAAAAGGCATGATAAAATATTTTCCGATGGCACTTTTTCATTACCTTCATAAGAAGCGTAAATAGGCATATCAATAAAAGCTTCTTTAACAGTTTCAGACCGGGTTAAAATTTTAAATTCATTCAAAGTAAATTTTGTAGAAACAGAAATATAAACTAAACGAAAGATCACATCTAACAATTTTAGAAAAAAAATGAGAAAGATTTAAAGTATCTCCAATTAACAAATTTCTAACCAGCCAAAGATTATTTGGAATTTTATCCAATTGGTGATTATATAAAAAAATTTCATATAGTCCAGGCTTATCTTTTCTAAGTAATTCTTCATTGGGCAAAATTAAATCTTCAACAATATTTAATTGAAATTTTGAATAAAAATATTTGCAAATTTTATACAATTTTTTAAGATTTTCAGGATTGGCATTTATCGTTAAATATCGAATAACTGGAGATGGAAGAGAAAAATCTTGTACAAAACAATTTGTGGCATCAAATTTTTAATGGCAAAAACAAAAGAATTTTTTACAAATCAATACAGTTTTTTGGAAAGGATAAACAATCGTGCATAACCATTCACTATAGTTTTGTTCGGTTGAAATGGGTACAAAAAATTTAATAAGAAAAAACTCTTCAAATTAAATCGAAAGGTCCACCTTGACAGTTTTTGCCTCCAAAATAGGGTTGCCGTCCCCCCCCGTAAATCGAAAAATTCGGGGACGGGGACGTCCCCGAAATGCAAAAATTTTCGGGGACGGGGAAACGGGGATCCCCGAAAATCAAAAATCCTTCGGGGACGGAGAAAACGGGGATCCCCGTTCGGGGAACCCTGTTTTCTGCGGGACAGGGAGAAAGAAAAAATTTGGATATTTTGAAATTTGAAGATTCAAAAGTGATAAAAGTCGTTTATTATGTACAGTAATCATTAGGGGAGCGCTAATTGGATAACTTTTTAGTGATTTTTCCTTTATTATCGAAACTTTAATTTTTTCGGGGATGAAAATCTTTAGGGGACGGGGAAAACGGGGATCCCCGTTCGGGGATCCCCGCGGGGAAATCGGGGAAACGAGGGGGGCGGCAACCCTACTCCAAAAACATAAATGTGCATTTAAAAAAGAGATTTTTTTTTCTACGAACTGAGAAAATGCAATTTTGTGATGATTATAATTTTTATAGATGTGCATTTTTTTCTTGAAAGTTCATCAATTGCAAAAAATATGATATCTGCGTTAAAAATATTGTTTGAAATAATGCAAATAAAAACTATTACTGTTTAATTACTTGAAAAAAATATAAAAAGATCTTATTTTTTTTATTGCCCAATAAAAAAATATTATCGTTAATGAAAAAAAGGTTCAATGAAAAATAAAAATGATAAATTAACTTTAACTTTGATTTTCTCACATGTATTATTACATTTTACTTTTAAGACTGAAGAAGTCTTCAATAAATTCAACAACTTGTAAAGCACATCCCCAACCAACTAAAATATATCCGTAAATTAAATTCTTTTAATAATGTATAAAATTTACCTGTAAATCCATTTCCGCCATGTCCATAATTATGGATTAACTAAAATATTATGGATAAAAGATGTAACAAATCCGTTTTTAAAAACATACCAAAAAACTTTTATCATTTTTGTCTTTCTTTAACAATTTTTCCATTCGAATTGTTGGCCGATCTGGTCTTAAACCGGACCATTCAGCAATAACTTTTGCACCTTTTAAACTTGGTTGTAATTCTAAATATCTCTTCCAAATATCATCTCGATCTAAATCTGTAATTTCAAGATCACTCCGATTTGGTTGTTTTAGGGATCCAACAAGAACACAATCATTCATCGGAATTGTAAATGTTCCAAAATCACGGTAATTAAAATGTTTGTGCCTAAAATTTTTATATTTTTTTTAATTAAATGAATAACATTGAAATTTCAATTTTGGTTCTCGTAACGAAAAAAAATTCTTTAAAAACAATTACCATGGTGCATCAACATAAAATGCCACACCCCTTACAGGAAATACAGAATTATCATCTCCAGCAAGTTTTCCAGCATCTAATCCTGCACAATTTATTACAATTTCAAAGCCTTCATCGGCAAGTTCTTCCAAGGAATCAATTTTACGAGTTACAAATTCACATTCACCAATTTTTTCACATTGTTTTCGAAGCCATGGAACATATAATCGACCTTCAGATGCATATGCAGTATAATGAATACAGTATCTAAAAGATTCAGATAAACAAATACTGCAGTAATAACAAACTTTGATGGCCCAGGAAAAAGTTGTTGAATTTCTTTATCCGAAAGCCATCGAAAATTATAAACAATATCACCATAATTTTTTTCCTATTAAAATGGATTTATCAAATCCCCTTTAAAAAAACATGAACAAACTTGTGTTTCTAAATTATATTTTTCATTTGATTGAATATGTCCGGATAAAAGTTTTACGCCTGTCTCTGATCCAGGATATTGTTTTTCAATTTCTGCCAAATAGTCAAAAGTCGCTTTTGCCCATGCTTTATTTTCATATTTATCTAACCGAAAAAGTCCTGCAGGACCAAATGATGTCGTCTTTTCAAAAGGTCGATCAGCAAAAAGTGTAATATTTGCTTTTGGAAATCTTTTTAGAATTGCCAATGCTGTCGAAACTCCAATAACGCCTTGGCCGACAATTGCAATCTTCATTGTTTAAACAACTGCTAAACCGAAAATGAGCCAATAAAAATCAATGAATGCAAAAAACGGAAGCAAATGTAAACCAAAAAATTTATATAAAAAACATAAAAAAAAATGAGTATCAAGACAAAAAAAATAAATATTATCAATAATGATAAAAAAAAGACGAATAACAAAAGAAGAAACGAACCAAAGAATATTCTTTGGTTCCTTAAAACAATAATAAAATTAAGAAAGGAAGAGACTTTCAAACACAAACTATAAGCAAAAAGCAAGTTTGTCCGCCAGAACCAATAGATATAAAATGTTCAACGCTTCTTGGAAGATTTTGCTTTTCTTGTAAAGCACCAGTCAACTAAAAATATTCATAAATTAAACATTTTGATTCTATAAAAATTACCTCGCATTTCTTGATCCAAAAACATTGTACCATTTAAAGCTTTAATTGCAGCTTCTGCTTCCTTTTCTGTTTCAAATTGAACAATTGCATAACCTTTTGCATAGCCAGTTCGACGATCAAGATTAAAATGAAGATTTTTGACATTACCAAATTCAGCAAATTTATCACGTAAATCATCTTCAGGAGTTTCTTCATGAATATTACTTGCAAAAATTATCCATCCCTAAATTATAATATATATTAAATCTCATACAAATAATATAAAGTAAAACAAACTTCAACAGATCTTTGTGGACCACCACGTCCATCATCAGCTAGAGAGTCATAATTATGTGCTAATCGTTTGGTTTGAGGCTCATCAAGGCCACGTCCACGCTTTTTTGTTGCTTTATTTCGAAGCTCTTCAACTAAAAAAAATGAAAAAGAGTTAAAAAGATGTAAAGAGAGCATCAAAAAATATCTTACGTTCTTCTTCCATATCAACATCAACATCATCAATATCATCTTCTCCAACTCCAAGTCGATCGTCAGCCATTTTTTAAGATTATTGCTAAAAAAAGGAGTATAAAAGTTAGCAAATAAAAATAGAAGAACTTTAAAGTTTACGAAAAAAATTTGTTCAACAAAAAAAAATTGTTGCGCAAATAGCTGAAAAAATGGACCTAACGCGAAAGACAGGGACTTTATTTTGAAGGCGGCGGAAAAAATCCGTTGACAACCGCCCCGGAAAACTAAATCATGCATGGCTGTCAATTACTTTTTTGCATGATTTAAATAATTTTTTTACTGGTAATAGTAATAACAACTTAAAGATATTTGTTATTGATTTAAAACAAATATTGAACAATAGAATTTTTTTGGTAAAGTGATCTTCAACGCTTTCTAGAAAAAACTGAAACAAGTAATTTTTTTTCATTTTCCACAATTTACAGTAACTTTTTTTTAGTAGTAAATGAACGGAGTCTCTGAATCATTGGTACATTTAGAATTAGATTATAGTGATGACGATGATATTGATAATACAGATTTACCAGATTTATGTCCAAGTAAACAGTAAGTTTTTTCTTTCTTCTTTATCGAGAACAATAGGTAGCGATCGCATCGCTGCAGCAAACAATTAAATTAGCATAGCAATAAATTATCCCATTCATTTTTTTATGCGCACTGAAAAAACTAAAAAGCTTTCTTCTGCATCATTAATGTGTTTATGTTAGTTTACATATAAAAAACTTTTTTGGAGGAGAAGAGAGAGGGACAGGCGCCGCGTTCCCTCTTTTTTTGATTGCTGCTATTTTCTCATCGTTTTTGCCTTGTTTAAAAAAAGTAATATTGTCGTGTTGTTGTTTTTTTAGATGCTTAACTGACGATAATTTTCGACCACTTTGTATTCCTGGATTTGCTTGCTCTCGAATAGCAAGATTATTATATTTCATGATTGTCGTTATATTAATCTTCTTCTTTTATTCCACATATTTTACTACTGGTACATTTGCCAATCAACCACAAAAACAAACACATTTTAATTTATCAAAGTAAGCTACTTTTATTCATTCAGTAATTATTCTATCTCCCTTTTTTTAGAGCTTCAAATATTATTGGAAGTTTATGTGCAGAATATTCAAAAGGCAATGCTGCTGGCGGACTTTGCCCTCGGCTTTGTACAAATCCAAATTATACAATTGCTGATTTGTATGATAGTGGCGCAAAAGTTGTCATCAAATTTCAATCTGATTCAAAAGATAATATTTTAAAAATGGATAAAGCATTCTTTACCGACTATGATCAACTTGATTTTAATCTTCCTGAAGAAAATTTTACTGATCTTGTAATCATTTTTTTTTTTTACTTTTTTCATTTGAATCTTTAATCTTTTTTAGATATTGGATATTGTCAATGATAGAGTAATGTTAGATTGGTCAAATAAATATAAGAAACATTTAATCGAAATTTTGTGGCCAACATATAATGGACATTTAACAAATGCTGAACGAGCTTCACTTTGGGCATTGGTGAATCAAGATGAATTTATTAATTTTAAGCTGCTGCATACATCTCGAGCCCTTCCAAAGGTGATAGATACATGTGGACATATGTATCAAGTTGAATATTTAATACCATTTCGAATGAAAGGATATTATATGAATCTTAAAGCAAAAATACTGTTACATCTTGTTGGAACGCTGAAACTATTTGATGAATTTTTAAATGAACCTTTGCAATTTTGTGATGTTAAATTTGAAAATTTGGGTCTTTCTGGTGATTATCCAAAGAGATTTGTTATTATGGATGCCGATATGCTTTACACAACTACAAAGCTTCGGCATATGTTGACAACAAAGCAATGTGTTAGAGATACAGATTGTGCATTCTTTGGTAAGATTACTGTAGAAAAAATAATTTTTGCTAATGTTTTGTTTTCAGATTGTGATTCCAAATGTGATGCTACAACGGGTTACTGTACTGATCGCCTAAATGATAACATTGATGTAAGCCATTTTTTTAAACTTTTTCGTGGATAAATTTAATTTTTGCAGGTATTTTGTAAGAAATTGGTGAATAAAATCTTTGGAAATTTTTGGTCAAAAAATAATCGATATCTTGCTGCATGTCATGAAACACCGGTGAATCAAACAAAACGTTTAAATGATCTTCGATTAGTTTGGGCTTGGTCATTGGCAGAAGTGTGAATATATGTTGTTTTTTTTCAATAAATTTTGAACTCAGGTGCAAAAGCTTTACGGTATTTTTTAAAAATGTGTTTTTTTTTTGTGTTTTGAATTTTTTATTTTTACTAGAATTTTTTTTATGCAAAGACATAATACTTAATATTATTATTATTATTAATAGAGATTATTAAATTGAACAAAAAATAAAAATAAATTTTTGAAAATAAAATGCTCAATTTGAGAGAGAGAGAGATCAATGGACGACAAAAGAGAGAGAGATAAAAATAAATAAAAAGAGATCTAAAGATGTGCAACATTTGAATTTGAATGTTGCCGATATTCACTACTTCGGTAATGAAGAACATTTGCAGGTCGATCTTCAATTGGTGCAGTAATATTTAAGGATGGACAAGTTGAAACCATTGAAGGATGACGTTGTTGTGGAGTAATTGCAAGTTTAAAACGCTGCAAAAAAAAGATGTTTTTGTTAGCAAAAAAATGAGACAACAGACGTCTGCTTTCAAAAATATTCATTGATTATTCATCTTTTTTTAAAGTGTAAAAAAAGTAGGAATAATCAATGAACTTTTTTTTGTTTTCTCTCATATGACTATGTGAAAAAAAATATAGTTTTTTTACCTGTGCAAGTGTTCCAGTAGTTTGAAATATAAGCATATATGCAGCAAAAAGTGGTACACATGATATTGACAACATTCTCAAAGTCCATCCTAATGTTACAGACCATTGTGGGAAAGTATAATTTGGTAAAGAAATTGGTGCAAAATTTGTATTCCATACAGCTAGACCAAATATAGTCTTAAAAACAACAATTTTTTAAATTAAAAAAAAAACTTATTAAAAATAAATTACCCCAATAACAATTGGACAAAACATCCAACAAACTTGCCAATATAAACCAGGATAAAATCCAAGCATTAATCGAATATCTTCACTAAATCTTTTAATACCATAAAACCAACAAACTGCAATCATTTCACACATAACAATAAATAGAACAGATAGTGAAACACCATATTCATCCAAAAATGGTACAACATATGAGCCACCCTATAAGAAAAGATATACTCTAACAGTTACAACTTTTTTTAAAAGGCCCATTACATATGTGACAGCGGGAAGTGAACCAAGATAATACATAAAAATTATAACAGCAACAAAGATTTCTCTTTTCCGTTGTAAAATTCTTGGATATTCATCACAGAAACCTGTGATAAGGGCTTCAATTCCACTAAAAGTACTATCAATTCCAAGGGTTAAAAGCATTAAGAAAAAGATGAACGCCCAAAATGATGGATAACTCTAAAAATAAAATAAATTATATTAATATTACTGTAGTTAAACAATTTTTACCATTGTTGCAATTGCTTGCGGATATACAACAAAGATTAACATGCTTTCACTTTCTCCAACAACCTATAAAAAAGCTGTTATTAATAATCATTGGGGAGTGATATAAAAACATACTTCTGATACTGGAGTATTTGTCAATTGTGACATATATCCCAAAGTTGCAAAAATAACAAATCCAGAAAAGAATGATGTAAAACAATTGATTAGCGAAGTTACAATTGCATCACTTAAAAACAAATAATAACTGTTATAAAACAAAAAAGAAATAATAAAAACAAACAAACCGATAAAGATTATTGTTAAAATCATTGTAACTACTTAATGCAAGTAAAACCCCAAAACCAGGACCAAGTGAAAAAAAGATTTGTGTTGCGGCGGCAGTCCAAACATTTGGATCCCAAAGTTTTTCAAAATTTGGTGTTAAATAATAATAAATTCCTACGGAGGCTCCAGGGAGAGTTATTGCACGAATGAGAAGAATTGTAAGGACAATATATGGGGCAGTTGCGGTAACCCATACAACCTTTCCACTGCTTCTTGGGCCCTTCCAAAGTGCAAAATATACGGTAAGAAAAACAAGAAACATGCAAAATGCAAGCGATGGCTTTATTGCTCCAAGATCATCAAAACCTGTTGATTTTTGACTTTCAAGGACATTAAATCTAAAAATGTTTGGGGTAGAATTGGATATTGTTAAAAGTACAATGTGTTGGAATTTCAAAATTAAGATTTTTTTAAAAAACAAAGTTTTGTTGTTTTGACACGAAAATTTCGAAATTAATAATGAATAATAGACTTACTCATAATATTCTTGTGAAGGTGTCCGATGTACAGAATTATCTGATGAAAAATTACTTAATACATCACGACATAAATGTGTATTCCATGTATTATTACAATGACGCCATGGTACATCCAACTTAAAAAAGAAAGTACTTTTATTATTTTCAAAATACTATCCCCCTTCCCTGAGGGAATAGAGAAAAAGATTAAAGTGTTTTACCGCAATTGAAGCAATCATAAAATATAGCGCTTGTGCGATAACAGAATTGTAAAAGCATGCAATAAAAGTACAAACAAAGCAAATTCCATACCCGATTCCTTTAAAGTTTTGTTGAATCAGATTTAAAAAGAAAACATAAACTAAACATACCTTTAAACATTGGACAAATCTTTTTCCAAATTGAAATACAACCACATTTATGAAATTGCCCTAACGCAAGTTCCATATAAAACATTGGAAGTCCAGATATACATAACATAATAATATATGGAATCAAAAAAGCTCCACCACCATGTTTAAAGCAAACAGATGGAAATCTCCAAATATTTCCAAGATCTACCGCATATCCAATTACAGCTAAAAGGAATTCAAGCTTTGAAGCCCATCGCTCTCGAACATATGATGAACGACGTTTTAAGACAGCTTTGGTATTATTATTATTTGAAGAATGTTTTGATTCAGATGGAACAAGGGAAGGCTGTTTTGAAAGGGGCAAATTTCCATCTCCTCCACCATTTTGTATTGAAGAACCACGATATTCACGAAAATTTGGGGTTATCACAATTGTTGGGGATGTTGGAGACTGTGGAGGTTTTCGAATTACTGAAAATAGTATTGAGATTACGATAATTTTGGGGTCTCAAAGCGAAAATAAATTTTATAAATCTGTATTAACTTTTAAAAGAGTGTTAATTAGATCTTGAACAGTTACATAATGGCTGTGTAAAAATCTGTTCAATATCCAAAAAATTATGTTTATCAGGATGATGCAATCTATACAATTGTATCACTCTGACAAAAATTTTTTAAATCTTTCATTTTCTACAGCGCAACATGAAAATTCCTTACTATGATCATCTCCATCATCAGCATCTGGAGAAGCTGTTGGTGCAGCTGTTGAGATAACAATCGTTGCAGGAGATGATCGATATTGTCCGCCAACACTATTTTTCTTTGTTAATGGTGTGTATTCGGTTGAACGATCTAAAACAAAATAAAAATGAAATAAAATATGCATCATCATTTTTTAATTAATTAAATAATTAATTAATTATTACTAATATTTATTTTTATTTTTTTCCGCTTAAAAAGACATATTATTAGTTATTTATTTAATTATTAATCATTCTTTTTCTTAAGGAAGTTAGTAGTCAATTTTACTCACCCTTTAAAACTTTTTTTATAACCCATTTCCGCATTTTATAAATTTAAACAAAAATAAACAAAAAATAGTTTTATAAAAAAATATGGATGAAATTCTTTTTGGGTTTCAAAAAAAAAGTTAAAACAACAACATTCTTTCTCTAGTAAAATTCATGCGCCCCCTTTTAAAAGATTTAACGTTAATAATTTATTAATTTTTTGAAAAAAGAAAACCAAAAATGGCTCTCAATTGTAAAAAGTAATGATGTGTTTCTTTTTTGTTTTAAAAACCACAATGGCATTCTTTTTAAAATTATTGATAATTTTTTTTGAGAACGTTTCTGAAAAACTGCTTGAAAAAAGGATTTTGATTTCTTGGAACTCGAAACAAAACGTTTAAAAATGCCAAAAAGATGCTTTTTAAATAGACTTTATTTTTGTCTTCAATAGCATATTTGTAAAGCTGCAGATTGATAGGCAGTAAGTCGGCGGTTCGTTCTCTTTTCACATTTTTCTCTTTTTCGGTTAACATTTCTCCAATTTTAAAAGTTTTTTGTTTCTATTTTTTTAAGTTAAATAATACTGTTGCTCTACTTTAGAAAAGTGTTATTGATTTTGTAAAATGGTTTAAATTAAAACCAAAACTCAAAAATACAAATATAATTATTTTAGTAAAAAAACAAAGCGTGTGAAAAAACATTTTCTGCTATTTTTTCTTAAAATAAAATTTTTATTTTAGAAAACATTGCACCACATTTCTTAAAATGAAAAAAAATTGAAAGTAAAAACTTACCTTTATTTGAAAGCAGAGTTGTTTGCCCGGCATTTGTTGATCCGCTTCCACCACCGCCGCAATGAATCGTTCCGGCATTCGAATTGTTTGTGCCATAACTTCCGCTCATTTCTCGCAGCTCACGCTGCTTTTCAGCTATAAAAAAAGAAGATTGAAATTTAATTTATATCAAAAGCTTAAAAGTTCTAAAACAGATGGGATTCGATAAAGCTGTTTCAATCCAAAACTGCTGATCTTTTCAATCCAAATCTTTTTGCATATTTAAAAAACAAAAAAAACTTGTAAGCTATAAAAAACCGAATAAAACAAAAACTAAATTTGAAAGATTCTGAAAAATAAAAAAACCTAGGTAATATCCAATTTCAGGAGAATAAAACAAAAGTTTTTCCAAAAAATGCAGAATAAAAAATCGAGAAAAAAAAAGTTTGGCACCGAAAAAAGTAGCTAACGAAAAACGATAGTAAAATAATTGGATAAAAGAAATTCTAATGTTTAATGAAAGAAATGCAAGAAAGAAAGATTGAAAAAAAGAAGAAAGAAAAGAAATATTACGTCCGGAAACAGACTTAAGAAGAACAAAAAATTCATGAATATTCGGTAATCGAAACTACTTCTATTACACATTTTTTCTCTGTATGTTTCAATTACAAACACTAAAACGAAAAGAAAAAAACAAAAGATTGAAAAAAGAAATGAAAAAAGTGTTAAAAAAAGTGTCAGAAAAAAAAGCTTATATTTGAAAGAAAGGACATGATCTTTTTTAAAAGTTTTTTAGAAGGCCAAATCGAAGTGAATGAACATTCAATTTTTTGTTTTTGTAATAAAAAATAGAAACAAACATTTTTTTATTTTAGAAAATGTGATTTTTGGGAAATTTTGTAGAAAATAGCATAAAAATCAATGAAAGCCTTTTAATTTAAAATAAATAGTAAAAGCAAGAGCGAAAAAGGTTCATTAATGGTTTTTCTTTTAACTTTCAACTTTTAAAAAAAATGACCCAAAACGCAGCATAAAATATCTCAAGTTGAGTTCAAGTTCTTTTTGTCAAAAAAAAGAACTTAAAACTTTTTTTTCTCGTAAAAATTTTTTAACAAATAATACAGTAATTCTAGCCAACTGTAACATTTTAAATTATAAAATGATAATAAAACACTAAAAATCGTTTGCAAAATGGCAAGGATCAGTATATTTTAAAAAATTAAGTCTTACCTTTAAACTTAAACTTAAACATTTTACATTTATTAAAATCTATTTGAAAATTTTAATAAAATATATAGGAAAAACATACAGCTCGAAATGGAATGAAAATGTTACTTTCACAAAAAACATAAAATTGTATTTAAAAGAAAAAAAACTTTTGAAAACTGCTTTTTTTATGTCCTAACAATCCCAGAAAAATTTTTAGGTGGGATGATCCCACCTTTAATACATATATCCCACAAAAAAAAGCAAAAAAAATTCTTACCGCTTAAACGCAGCGACAGCCTTTGCCGCCGTTTCACTGATGACCATCGTAACATCTTTGAAGATTTCAAGAAAATTTATCACTAATTTGACTTTTTATCAATTTAAAGACGACACCTTTTTTGAGTAAATAATAAATATTAAAATATTTCAACAGTAAATAAAGTTATTACTCAGACATTTTTAATACGAAAAAAAATGCGAAATAAAGCATAAAGAAAAACTTCCGTTCTTTGTTAAATGACTTTTTTCGTTTTTTTAAAAGACTACAAAATAACTGTCTTTTTATTTTTTGTATCTTTTTTTAAACACTGGGGAAATATAATGTCTTTAAATACCATGAAAAAAAATATTGCGTAGGTTTTGTTTTTAATACCAGAAAAAAACACAAAGAAATTCCTCGAATTTGAAAATAAATCTGAAACAAAAAAAAGGTTACATTTATTTATATTACATTGAAAAATCAAAATTAGAAACATATGTTTTTACGCAAAATAATAAAGGCAAACAGTTGATTTTAAAAGTGGTTTAAAATTGGCAAGAAAAGGTATCAAAAAAGCAATAAGTAAAATTCAAATTAAACGAAGTGTGGTAAAAATTAAAACCCGTTTTTATGAATTAAACAGAAAGAAAATGAATGTGCACCACCTTTTTTATTTTCCTACTTCCACAGATTAAAAAAGGGAAGTGCTAAAAACTGCCTAAAGAAAAGAGAAGTAATTAAATGTGATTATTACTGTTTAATAAAATTATTTTAATAGTCTTTCATAGTTTTTGGCTTCTAATCTTTTTTTCGGTTTTAAAAGAAACCCAAAGGCACACTTATTCTTTCTTTTTGTTGCAAAATTTAAGTTAAAAAAGATTGGATTAATAAAAAAGCTTTATTCAATCTTTTAACCTTTTTAGGTAATTTTTAAATAAATGCTATTAATGAATGAAACTTGATCTTTTGCATAAAAATAAAACTATTACATTTTATTAATTTTCAAAAGATCAAAAATGGAAAAAGCGTTAAATGGATTTCATAAAGTGAGATTTGCGTAATCCTAATTAGAATGCAAAAATGCAATATTTAGAAGTTGTAAAAAAATTACCTCAAATTTCAAAAAAACCGAGAGTCATAATTTAAAAAATAAAATCCCTGTATCTTTTGTCTTTTCATTTTTTTAGAAAATGGCCTATAAAAAGCTGTAGCAAAAACTTTAAGACAGCTCTTTGATAAAGTCAAAATTTGTGATTTTTTATAAAAAAAGTGCTAAAAATCTATGAAAAAAATTATTTTTAGCTTTTTCACATTTAACCTTGAACTTTTCAAAAAAGCCGTCTACGATTAAATGTAAAGAATCCCTACAATTCGGTTCTCTAAAAATCCATGTATAAAAGCTTAAAATTCAATAGTTCAGAGGAATTCAAAAAAAATATGCGCAAGAAAAATAATGAATAATAAAAAGGCTTTTTCCAATTTGGGTCAACCTTTTTTTGTATATAAAGTTATTTTTTTTTACTAATGAATAAAAAAGTGGGCGTGTGAAAAATTTACTCTATTTTATATTTTATTCCTGCCTTTTTGCAAAATTTTTGAAAAAAAGTAAGAATTTGAGCTTAATTGAATGTAAAGAATATAAAACGTAATGGTTGAAATTTTTTGAGGCTATTTATAGCAAAAAAAGGATTCGTGATATTTAAATTATTATTAATAGTCTTTATTTATGAAAGTTAAATCTCACGTCAATTTTTTGTTGGCATTTAATAATTTTCTCTCTAAAGACCCTTTTTTCCTTTTGGGGATAACATTTTTAAAAAAACAATGGTAGAAAACAAGATTCTCTTGAGGGAAATGACATTTGACTTTGAAAAAATAAAAAATGACTTTAACTACATATTTATTTTTTTTTGTGTTTTTATCTTCTTCTTTTTATTTTAGCAGACAACAATATATTACAATTTTAAAGCTTTACAAAAAAAGAAGCATATTTTTATTTGGATTTTATTAAGAAAAGAAAACGATGTTAAAGATTTTTAGCAATAAATCAAAGCAAAACAAAAAAGGCTAACAAAGAAAATTTGTAAACTAACAAACCCTCTCAATATACGATGAACAAGCAAAACGAAGAACAATTCTGACAAAATTTTAATGCCAAACGTTTTGCTTTTACAGTTACACAAATGCAATTATCTACAGGTTTTGGAAATTCAGAGTAAATGTAAATGGCCTAAATAATTGCGAAAAAAGAAATTTGCATAATTTTCCAGAACTAGGTCAATCAACCAAAAAGTTTCAAAAAAAAAGTAAATTTCAAAAACAAATTTAAATTATTTTCAGAAAGAACCAAATTTTACAAAAATCTCGTTTCCATCAGAATTTTTAAAATAGGATTCAATATCTTTTACAATAATTGCATCATTTGAACGTTCCAAATAAACATATATTTTGTTATTCGGTGTACGAATTTTAACCAAAAATTTGCAAAAAAAGTGCCGAATCAAATTTATCATCAAATTTGAAAAGAAACATCCAAACTCTTTCAAGTATACATAAAATATTTTATACCATAAAATATGGAGCATAATTTATTAATACTTTATATTTGAATATGCCAGTATTCGAAAAAATTAATTGTTTTCATTGAATATGCCAGAACTTTACGAAAATTTTGTTTTTGAAAAAATTCATTTTTTCATTGAATAAAAAAAACAATAGGATATTTTTGCAAAAAACGTAAAGTACTTTAAAATTAAAAGATTTAATTATTAAAAAGCCAAAAAATTACACACACACACACCCTATTACTCTCATAATTGAACAATGAGAGTAACAGGAACACCCAGGCGAACTTCCGGCAAGGGGAATCGAACCTTCGTTCTGTTGGCTGAGCGCGTTGGCCACTGCGCTATGCGTGCAACGAAAAAAAGCTCGCAAAACTTTGCTTTAAGTCATGATTTTGCATACTTTATGTATCCATAAAATATTTTACGCCATAACCATATTTTATGGTGTAAAACATTTAATGGATTATGGTGTCGAACACTGTTTGGAAAGAAAAAAATTTTTATTTATATTTCACTTCAACATTTTTTTTCTCTTTTTTATTTTATCAAGAGCTTTTAAAAATACAAAATAATAAACTTCATGTAAACGGTTCACGAGGGCATGAAAAATTCAAAAAAATTATCAAAAAATACTTTTGATGATGTCGAACATTGTTTGGAAAGAAAAAATATTTTATTTTATATTTCACTTCAACATTTTTGTGTAAAATATTTTATAGATTTCTAAAGTATTAATAAATTATGGTCCTGTAAAATATTTTATGGATTCAGAAAGTATTAATAAATTAAATAATTAAAAAAAAATAGATTCACATTGTTTTCAAAACCTTATTATTGCTTACAGGTTCATCAATAAATATTTCAACATTTATAATTTTTTTATTTAACAAGATAATTCAGAAAATGTTATAATTTGAATTAGATTTTTTTATAAATTGTTTTTAATTTTCTGGATAATCCTAGTAAAGCCATAAAATTCGGCAATATCAACCATGTTAGAAATGTTTTTATTATACCAGAATAAATGAATGTTAAAACAGGGCCGCAACTGCCTTAGGGAATTTGGGGAATGTTCCCCCCTCTCAGATTTTAAGATGTATGGAGAAAAATGAAATTCATACTAGGTAAAATAAGATTTTTTCGATTTTTGTAAGGAACTTCCCCTCCTCGCTTGAGATCTATTTCTATTATTGAAAGAATAATGATTGGAATTGTTTCATCTTTTGACATCCATCGATCAGATAACATTGATTTAAAAGTTGGAGAAATTGTGTACAATTTTGATTTGTCCGCATATAATTTCTAAAAAACAACTACTTTAAAATTTAAAGATTTTTATAAAAGTAGCAAACCTTTCCATCGATTTCAAAAGCAACATCAAAATCTTCAGAATTTTGAGCTTTAAAAATTTCATAACATTCCATTTCAATTTCATAAAGATTTTTTTGAGCATCCATTTTTTTTTTTATTAAAAAAACTTGAAAATATCAGTGACTGAACTGAAAGTATGAAAATATATTTATAAAAGCAATGACAAAAAACAAAAATTTTTATAAATATAAAATGTTGTGGTTTTTTCGAATGAATCAATATTTACTGAAAGTACAAAAATGAAATATAAAAATTTTTTTTTAATTATTCATTCAAATGAAAGTCAATATTACTTAGCAAAAACAATAACAAAAGAAATATTTACAATGCTAGCAAATTCGTAGTCAAGGATATTCGTATTATTCTTAAAAAATTGTAATCATCAAAAAACGAGATATTTCAAAAATTTCTCTAAAGATCCTTATTTTCCAAAATATTTTTAAAAATCTTATTTATCTTCGAAATGTCTGACAACAAACAACAATCTTCTTCTGCTTCTCATACCAATGAAAAAAATATCAAACTGAAACTCATTAATGAGGTATTTTAAAATTCAATATATTAATTTATAGTTTTTCATTTTTAAGTTTTTGAGCTTTTTTAAATTTATGGTTATTTTAGAATGATATTGAAATTCATTTGCTTTGCAAATTCAATACAAAAATGATAAAAGTAATGAAAGTTTTTGCAAAAGAAACAAAAGAAAATGTAAATTTTCTACGTTTTATTTTTCGTGGTCGTTATATTCTTGATGATGATACTCCAAAAACTCTTAAAATGAAAGATGATGATATTATTGAAGTTTTTTATGAACAATGTGGATAATTTTATTTATTTATTTACTGTTTTTTTTTGTTATTTTTTGATTGTTTGCGCACAAATTTTAAAAAAAAGATTTTGAAAAATATTTCTTTTTTTATTGCTGTAACATTAAAACAATTTTTTCTACCTTTGTTTGACAAAAAAATAGAAAAGCAAAGAGAAAAACTTAATGTTGGATATTCTTTTTTCTTCCTTTGTTAAATTGGATATTTATTTCTAATTCCGATTTGAAAAGTGAAAGTAAAAACCAATAATCTATTTTGTTTTCAAAAAGATAATCGCAATTCACCTTTTTTTTCTCTGGTATATTTAGGTCACGGTCGTTTTTGAAGGATCACGAAAAAAACATTAAATCTCTTATTATATTTTATTTCAAGTGCTATTATATTATGTATCAAATTTTCTTATTAATATGTTTTTTACCTTATGCAAAGTCATTTGAATTACTTCATACAATGGCATCTGCAATGCCGTTCAATGACATCACTTCATATGTATAAGACAACACCTGTGTATCCGCCACTGCTCGAGTAACAAAATTTTTTTTATAAAACTAAAAACGTTTTAATATTTAAAATAGGTTCAAAATTCTTTTTTTCATGTTGTTAATAGGGTAAAACCCATTTTTTTCAAAATCGAGCATTTTAAATGCCCATTGTACATGTAAATTCAGCAGTAAAAACATTTTTTAAGGAAACTCTTCCATGTTTTAATCATCAAATCGAAGATAGCTTATCCCATGCTTTTTGGATGCAAAATGTTTTTCAAGTGTTTCAAAAGATTTTGGAAAGGATGCCATTAATTTTTTCCAAGATAATTCAAATGTAGAAAGCTTTTTAAATTTATTCACAAAATGCAGTGCTCTAAAAATTGAACAAATTTTTGATGAAAAAGATTTTACATTTTCTTCCTTGAGAAATTTGGATGAAAATTTTAAAGAAATTGATACAAAAGCAGTTTATCCGGAATGTATAAAAAATTATATGAATGTTCAAAAATGAAATTATGTAAAATTATGAGACCTTTTCATATTATTGAAAAAGAAATAAGAATTTGTACATATCAATCTTTGCAAGCCTTAAATGTTGCAGTTTATGTCAATTTTTCTGCTGCTAAACCCATTGCAGAAAGTTTTGCAGATGAACTTGAAACTATTTCTAAAACAAAAACTGGTCAGATTTTTTTTAATTCAGGTAATACTTTTTTTAATAAAATCTGTTCAGTGTTAGTTTTTAATTTTATAATAATTAACTAACAAATGAAAAATCCTAAAAATTTTCCATTTATCACCCCACTCACATGATCACAAAAAATTTAAAAAATGCTTTATAACAATATAATATTTTGATGCACATTGGAATCAGTTGCAACAACTGTGCCTGACTTTATATTAACTTTACATGCTTTTTTATATTAATATTATTAATCTGCATAAAAAACTGAGGGGGATAGCAGAGAGTTTTGAAAAAAATGTATGTAAAAAACTAATATAAGATCTGGCACGGTCGTAAAAGATAATACTCATTTTTTCGTTTTTTTTTAACATAAAAACACAATCCCAAAGCATTTTTTGACTGAACTGCTGATTCCAACGTGTATTAGAGCCAAAAATAAAGAAAGGTTCACTGAAAAACATTATGAAATTCTGTGAACTTTAACAGATGTGCGGCAGGCATACTACTTTTGCATTTTTTGATTTTTTGGCTAATTTTTCGCATAAATGTTTCTATTAACTATCACAAGTTCACTTTGAAAGTATGAAAGATCTAAACTGTGTGTTGGCGATGGGGGAACGTCTACAAATAATTTTTTAGCTGCAAAAATGCTATTAAATGTTTTTTTTTCAGAAAAAGAAGTAATTAAAAATGGAGACAATTTGTTGAAACAAAGAAGAAGAGAAACCTTTGAAAATTTAACTTATGATGATCTTGAAAATATTAAAAGAATTGCCATGGAAAATTCAATATTAGAAAAATATTTATGTGATTCGAAAAATGAATTTGTCACAGATATTTCAAAAGAAATAAAAACGTTGATTACCAAATTTTCAAATGACCAATATAATGCAATTAAAGAAGTATTACAGAATAATCGACATTTTAAATGGTTTTTTTGTAGCAGCCTATACATTTTTACAGTATCGAAACGGGGGACAAAATTTACAGATAATGAAACAATTTGGTGGACGGCTTCCCCACCACTATTACCTGCTTCAGAATCTTATAGTCTGGTAAAAAATACTTTAAGTCCAAATAATGCGCCAATTTTACAACCAAAAAAACCGATTACATTTGAATCGTCACAGATACTAAATTTACGTATGTGCCAAAATGTTGCAGATATGTCAGATGTATTTCATTCATCAATTTGTGGATGTAGAAAAGGAAAATATTAATTATAATAAAATTAATTCCATTTCGTATTTTTTTCCTATTTGAATTAATTTGAATAAAAAAGGCTCTTGTTTCAATTTTCTGTTGTTCTGTATTTTTCGCATCCATCTTTTTACACTTTTAAAGGTTAAAGGCGTTTTGAATGGGAACTTGTTTATTTACTCTTCATTGATTATTCAAAAAAGTAACATCTTTCAGCTGGGTCTCTCTGGAAGAAAGAATTGAGTAAATTTATTTTGATCATTAATGATTTTTTTAAAACTTTAACTTTTACATCTCTGCAAAAACCTGTATATTTTGTATTTTTGAAAATAAAAACTCAGAATTGAAAAAAATTGTTTAATAAATATTTTAAACAAGAATGGAAACAACAATATTGCATATTTTGCCAAAAATGTAATCACAATTAAAATAAATTTTTTTAGAAAGATTTTACGTCATTGAAGAACTGTTAGCTAACTTCTTTTTGAGTCATCTTTTGTCTCTTTTAATTTCAATGTTAATTAAACGATACGTCATCCATTTTATTTTTGTCAACTAAATTTTATATTTTTTTGCTCACAACTGGAACGACCCCCATTAAAATCAATTCTTCTTCCCCCCATATAATATTGGCCAAAATAACAGTCTGACTGATTAAGAAAAAATGAAAAGGGGGGTAACCGGTTTAAGAAAAAATAACACAATATTTTTTTAATTGCAATTGTCATGCTTTTTTGTTAAATAAGAAAGAAAAGGGTAAAGTTTGTCAAAGACGCAAATTTTTTTAAGACTGTAAATAAAAATAAAATCAAAAAAAGGAACAGAAATTTTTTTGGGCATTTTTTAAAATTTTGTTTGATTCATTTGTGTTTCAAAAAGTATCTAAAATGAAGGTACTTTTGTTCACATTTGTATATTTTTTAAATGGAATTTTACAAGTTTTTTCACAAAATTGTGCAGAAGCTCCAACACCGGCGCTAAAAATTGTTTGTGAACAAATTCATCGATGGGATAAAAATGCTAGGGTATGTTTTTTTTGGATTTTACGGAAAACATGGTTTTTAATTTTATATCTCTAAAAAAGTTTTTATAAATTCTTTTAAAACAAATTTGAATATTCTTTAAGTCCGCTCCACCAGTTACAACAAAAATTGCATTACCTCCAGCAATTCCAGGAGGATTTGGGCCAATGATTGCTGCAGAGCTGGCACCAATTGCTTCAAGTCCTTCACAGTGCATGGATTTGGGTAATCCTACTTTCCCCCACTTTTTATAAACCTCCAGAATTACTTTTTAAGGATGCCTTTGCCAATATATTGGTGGAAATGGTCAACAAGGTTCAAACTTTTGTACCCTTAATAATGGGCAACCCCTTCGAAAGGCACTTCGAAAAGATTATCGAATGTTGAGTGATGATGAAAGAGCAAGATTTCATGCTGCAATTCGGCAGCTAAAAAATTCTGGAGAATATGATCGATTAGCTGTTGTTCATTCACAATTTGCTGAATCTGGTGGAGCACACAGTGGTCCAGCATTTTTGCCATGGCATCGTGAATTTATTAAAAGGTTTGTCTTGGATTAACATAGTTGAAATCTTTATCTCCTTTTAAATTAAGAAAATGAATTCTTCAATTTTAGATTTGAAATCGCTTTGAGACTTGTTGATCCATTGGTTGCTTTACCATATTGGGATTCGACCCTTGATTCGGTACTTCCAAATTCAAAAGATTCAATTTTATGGTCTGATGAATTAATGGGACGTTCAGATGCACAGGGACAAGTTGCAACTGGTTTTCTTGTAAATTGGCGAACACTTGCTGTAAGACTGACTAATTAATATTACATCATTCTGATGATTCCATCCCAATTATATTTCAGGGACGACCAAATATTCGTCGAGCAATTGGAGCACAAGGATCATTATTTACCGAAGCTGAAATTGCATTTGTAATGAGACAAACGAGTATTGAAAATGTTTTAGCATATACTGCCCCACAACAAGGATGTAATATGAAAACAGAGTGGAATGTATTAGAATATACGCATGGAAATATTCATATTTATGTTGGCGGAGATATGTTAGATCAATCAACTTCTGCAAATGATCCAATTTTCTTTTTACATCATAGTTTTGTTGATTTTATTTGGGAACTTTGGAGGCAACAAAGGTGCGTATTATTATTAAAAGTGGTAGAATGTTTTTAAATGATGGAAATTTTAAGACAAACAAGAAATGAAAGAGAAAATGCATTTCCATTAGATATGCAACAATGTTCAAGTGCAAATCATTTTGGTGCAGCTTTAATGAGGCCATTTGAACCATGGCGTAATACAGATGGTTTAAGTAATAAGTAAGGGGTTTTCGTGTTGAAATTTTTTATGGCAATTTCGATTTTTAAAAAATATTTAGCTTTTAAATAAAAATATTTAAAATAGGTAAAAACACTTTGTTTCGAAACGACATTTTTCTAAAAAAAATTCGCCGCAAGAGTTCTCTTAATGTGTCAAAACTTGTATATTTAGATATACTGATAACATGTATGAATATGCTCCACGACCAACTTGCGGGGGTGGACGTGATTGTGGATCAAAATATCTTTTCTGTGATATGTCACATGGTAATCCCAGATGTTCATCAAAAATCCGTGTTGGTGCACAATGTACTGCATGGATTGCCGGTACGTATTCTCTCAATTTGCCTTTTTAAAAAATTACAACATTATAATTTTAAGGTGAAAATCCATGCTATAATGGAATGTGTCAAGGTGGAGTTTGTGTTGCTGTTGCTGCACCCATTACTCAGCCTCCATCAATTGCAACAACTCGAGCACCCGTTGTTCAACAAGCTTCTGTAAGGGTTTTGAGACTTTAAAATGTTCTAAAAGTATTAATTTTGTAGCAAAATTGTTACAATGAACAAGAATGTTGTGGACATTGGGCAGTTGCAGGTGAATGTTCTAGAAATCCAGGATATATGAATGCATGGTGTAAAGCATCTTGCAGTAAATGTAAACCAAATTATGATATCCGATTAGAATGTGGTAATCGGCATCCATCTTGTGTTAAATGGTCTGCAGCAGGTTTGTTTGTTTTCAAAATAAAATCTTTAATTTGCATAAAAAATTTTCAAGGTGAATGTGCAAAAAATCCATATTGGATGGCCGAAAACTGTAGGAAAAGTTGCAATCGATGTGGAACAACTCGGGCACAAATTTGCAGCGGCAGCGTTCAACAAGCAACAACTCCTAAACGTAAATTCTTTTGTAACATTGCATTTGAATAATTATGCAAATTTTTTCAGCTCGCCCAGCAAAATGTGATTCCCCTGGCTGTTTCAATGAAAATATATGTTGTCAACTTTGGGGTGTTCAAGGACAATGCTCATCAAATGCAACTTGGATGGCATGCAATTGCCGAGTTGCATGTGGATATTGTATTCCACAGGAATATGATTACGGCACATGTGAAAATTATCATCGAGATTGTGTGGCTTGGGCACGACTTGGAGAATGCCAAAAAAATCCATGGATGTTAGAAAATTGTAGAGCTTCTTGTCGAACATGTTTCGGGAATGCTGAACTTCGAAGCCGATGTGGTGCTGCTGCTTTTGGAGGTCGACGACGAGGACGTGATTTAGGTGAATATAATGATGCACTGTTTGAACAACAAGAAGGATATGGTGCACCTGGTGGACAAGAATCTATGTAAAATTTGAATACGAGTGTTTTAATTAAGTCAACAAACTGAATAAAATTTAGTCATTTCAATTAATTAATAAAAATTCAAAAATTTTCTTGCCGAGACCAAAACAATTAAAAAGTTTTCTTTCCAGGACACAAATTTAAAGATTAAAATGTATATTATGCAAATTTATAAGCGAATTTTTAAAAACAAAAAAAATACTGGCAGTAAACATATTTGAAAAGCATAAAAATGAGACTATTTTTAACTTGTTTTTATTCAAAATCATCATCAAAATTTCGTTTTCTTCGAGCAAGAAAGGCACTTGCGGCATATAATAAACAAAGAAGAAAAAGGAAAAACTAAAAAATATTTGTTTTTTTTTAAATTCAAAATAAAAAAAACTTACGGCAGCAAAGACCCATTCATAAATCATTCGGCAGCCATTATGAATGAATCCATCTCCACCAATATCCTATAAATTATAATGCCAGTGTCTAAATAAAAATATTTAAATCCTTACATTGCAATTGTTTGACCATGCTCCAGTTGAATAATATGCTTCAAGGATACAAAAAATGAGAAAGAAAATGGCACAAATAATTGAAAAAAAGATATCCTAAAAAATTATTTTGTTGGTTTTAAAAATTCAGTTGAAGACTTACAAAAACTCTCCAAGGAAAAAAGTCTAAATGTGTTCGATGTAAATTGAAAAAGTATCCAACAAGAAGCATAAATGTAAAACAAAAAGCAATTCCAGTAAAAATTAGAATAATTGTTTGTCCAAAGAGAATTCCTTTAAATGGGCCAGGACCAAATACAGATGTAATTAAACTAATAATAATTAATCCAACAATCTGTAAAAGTTTTTCATATTTAATAATTTGTAAAAATTACAGAGAGACTCTGTGTTCGAGTGTTGAAAAGCGCTAATCTAATGGTCAGGACCTCCAAGGTTTGAGTCCAGTCAGCCAATAAAGTAAAAAACATACAATTTCAATAATTCTTAAAATTCCTTCCGGTGAACAACAATATCGATCATTAATTCTTCCACCTCCAATTGCAAGGACATTATCTTCCTTGTATTTTTCTCGAACGGTTGTTGTATGTGTAACAAATGTGCCATCGGGTTCTTGGGTGGTATAGGTTTCACTTCGTCGAGGAGGAATTATTCCGCCACCACTCATGGCTAAAAAACATTCAAATGTGCGCTATCTTAAATTAAATGAAAACTTTAAACAACTAAAATACGATAAACAAGATCGGATAAATTTATCAAGCCAAATCTAAACAAAACAAAAAAATTTTTAAACAAGTTCGAGAATAATCTGCCTAGGACCTTCTATATTTAAAAACGTAAACTAAGGTTCTTGTTCAACAAAAACTAAAAAGCCGAAACAAATATAACATTAGAAAAAGTATTCATAAAAAAGGTGTCATCAAAAAATAACAAAAAAAGCCATTTTTAGTCAAAAAGTTTTTTTTAATGAAAAGCCGACGACGCCGATACATGCTTTTTTCTTTTGAAAATGAATCAAAGAAAATATTTGTCACAACCTTCTTCTTTTCTTTCTTTTGATTTAAAAATTTTTTAAATAAATCAAAATTTTTAAAATTCTTGTTTCTTCGAAAAAAGTAAACATTATTTACGAAGCAAAAAAAGATATGAGTTTTTGAAGGAAAAAAAGCTAATAATGGGCAAAAATCATATTTTTATAAATGGGTTTTAACACATTAGTTTTTGGTAAAAGTGATTGATATAACTTGAAATTCAATGGTAAAAAAAGAAACCCATTCAAATAACTTTTAATTTTTATTTATTTTATTAAACATAAAAATGACTAAAAAAAGTTTAAAAACAAACAAAAAAAAATTTTTTAGTCAGGTATAAAAAAAGTTTGTTGCGCTCCCAAAAATGTAGGCAATCAAAAACATTGAAGGTCTCATAAATGGAAGAAATAAGAGAAAAAATGTGTAAGAAAAACTCTGATGGCGGTGGAAATGATGATGACTGGTTCTTTTCTTTAGTTTAAATCATTTATATTTGTTTTTATTTTGTTTGATCGAAGGCGTTTGTGTTGATGGCGGCGGCCGCGGCCCGGTAAAACTTGAGAGAAAAAAGGAGATAACGAATTTTTTTAACGGAAATGTAACTGCTTTTTTTTATTTTTCTTCTGTTTTGCATTTTTTGAAGGTTTCTTTTTTTGCGCAATTTTTTCGTTTTTCATTAATTATAAATAATTTCGGTTTTTTAAAACAAATTTTACTAAAAAAACAAGGTCAACATTTATTAGTATAGTTTTTTCCCTGTAGTTTTAAAAAACTAATAACCTAAAAAATTCTGAAAAACTATTTTTTTGTATTTTTAGAACTTTTTTAGTTTTACACGTGTGCATACAAATTTTACAAAAGTTTAAAAAACCTATTTTTGTTGCAGTTTTGTATTTTGGCATTTTAATCATTTTAAGACGTAAATTTAACAAAAAGAGATTTTTTCAGGTAATTATGACATAAATGCTTTTTAAAATGGTGTAAAATGATTTTGATAATCTTTTGCTAAAATAGCTTTGTACTTTTGTTTTGCTTTGACCGAGTTCATTTTTTTGAGTAAGTACAATATTTGAATTTGTAACATGGAAAAAAATTAAAATTCATCCATCATCAACTCTTATGACTTTTCCCTCAAAAATGAAACTTAATGTTTAATGCAAATGAGATCTCATTGAATTTTATTGTTTCAAAAAACTTTGCTCTGTTTTAAATAAATATATAATCTTTGAAAAATTTGGTTAAAGTTTAATAAATAAAAAAAAGAAAATTTATTTCAAAAACCAATTTGCATTTATAATTTAATTTTTTGCATCTTAATTTATATGCCTTTAAGGGTTTTTTTCTTTAAACAAACATCTTTTTTATTTACTTTCTCTCTCAACAAATTCGATAAGAAAAAAAAGCAAAGCTATGTTTTTTTTTTCAGTTGAATCAAAACACAACATTTTTTTTGCCAATCTTTGAAACTTCTTTAAAAACAGCATTTCCTCAATTTTCAAAGAAATTAAAAAAGTTTTTTTGTTGAAAAGGAAAATATCAATTTGCAATAATTTCAAAGAAAAACAATTTAGAATAATTATTATTTTCTGAAAAACTTAAAAAACAAAATTTACAAAATAACCAAAGAATACAGACAAATTTCGAAATAATTGTTTAAAAAAAATTGAAAGTACAATCATTTTTTTGCTCTTTTTTGACCTTTTTTTTTGTTTTTGATATTTCATTTCATTTTTGCTTTTTCTTTTGATTTCTCACGCTATTTTGAAAAATTTATTTTTCTGCTTTTATTTCAAAAATAAATGCACTTTTTTTAAAAAACAATTTTAAAAGCTGTCTATTTCCTTGTTAAATTTGAATTTTTGTATTGCTTTCTTTCTTCATGATCAAAAAAAAATAATCACACAAAAATGTCTTTGTTTATTTCAAAAAAGGATAACAAAATTGATCATTACAAGATTTTTATTAATGCCTAAAAAAGGCTAAATTTTCTACGCCACAGAATCTTTTGATTATCCTTAAAAGATTTTAGATACATAAAAAACCAAAAAAAAGTACGATTATAAAAAAATTAATTTAAGCGTCACAAAAAAAGAATCCTTTGTTTATAATTTTTTCTTTTAAAATAAATACAAAAAAGATCCGATTATCAAATTAAAAACCATAAAAATAATTTTTAGCACAAAAAAAGAAGAGGTGGAATCCTTTGATCAGATTTTGTTTTATTTTTGTATTAATAAACGTCTTTTATGCTTTATCCCCATATATCCATTTTTGGCTTTATCCCCCCACATATAAAGCTAAAAATGGACAATAGCTTTTATCTACCAATTTCAGGTTTCTTGTTTACCATAAAAAAATCCTCCGCATAGAAAAAAGCGAGTAAATAAATGAAAGAAAGCTCGAAAGGGAATAATTAAATGAAAAATTGGTACACTCATCAAATTTCATCCCACATGAAAAAAAAGCATTTTATCTTTAATTCAAAGTAGTAATTATCCGTTCACTGTTTTTTTCTGCTCTGTTAAAAGCATGAGTAATTGTAAATAACAAAAAAAAGTTTTTTAACCCTTCTTTTAAATAATACTACACTTCCTTTTCACAAAAAGCTCTTATGGGATTTGATAAATCTCAAAAATTTGGCATTTAAAATAAAAGATTTTTAAAACAATAATTAATCATTTTTAAAATGCCAAGAAGTGACAATCAATTTACACGTTTTTGCCATTGCTTACGTTTGACTTTAATCCGATTTTAAAATTTTCATTTCATGAAAAAATGCCATTAGATGAATTTATTAATTTTCAAGGCATTTCTTGAAAAAAAATAGATTAAACTTCTTTCAATGTTCAATACAGATTCTTTCAAAAAAAAGAATTTTTCGAAAAAGATGCATTTTCAAAAGATTTTATTTTGTTTTTTTATCAATTTTAAAACTCAAACTTCCGCATCTTCTTTTTTTTTCTTTCTTTAGGGAAAAAAGGTTTCTTATTTGAATTTTCGATAATGCAAAAAAAGGAAATTGAAGAAAAAAACCAAAGTTTATGTTTTTCTCTTTTTTTCTGCCGTTTTTTTCAAGCACTTAAAAGAAACTTTTTTAAAGAGATAAAGCTTAAAGCCACTTTTTTCCCCCATTTAAAAAGAAAAGAGAAGAAAAAAAGGTACTAAAGTTAAACGTTTTTTTTCTTCGACAAAAATGGCAATTTTCTTTTTTTTAGTAAAAAAGTGCCTTAAAAAAATAGTTGTTTCATTCTGTTTTTTCCACTACAGTGGATGTGCCAACGGCAGTGGCAGTGACAGGAGTGCCAAAGTTTAAACTTTAGTTTTTTAAGCAAAAAAAGGGATGCAGAAGGAAATGTATTTCCTGAATTCTCTCAAACAATAATAATATTGCATTGATTAAAGGGGCACAATTGAAAATAAAAAGTAAAAAAATGCATTTTACCGGAAAACTGCAATTTTTTTTAGATTATGTTAGACTTCAAAAATTTTTTGGAATACTATAAAACATTGATCATTCTTTGTAGTCTTAAAAAAAGAAGCTATTGAAGCAAAAGAATTGTAAAAAAATGGAAGCCTTTTTTGGCCTAAAATTTTTGAAACATTTCTGTTAAATCCAAAAATGCATTTTTTAATCCCTTTTTTTGTTGCAATTTTAATTTTCGCACTTTAAAGTTTTTGTTATAAATAATATTTTGCAGTAAAACCTTATAAAACTTGAATGTATAATTTTAATATAAAAAAATATAAACTTTTTGTTTGTTAAGCGTAAATAAATAGAAGAAACAGAAATCTGTCAAAAACATACATTTGCAAAAAAAATACATAAATTTTTTTGAATGAAACAAAAACAAATGTGTCCAATTTAAATGCTTTTTTTGTGTGTGGGATTTCCATTTTTAGCCCCCTTTTTTCTATTCTTTGTTGTTTTTGACACATGTTTAAAAACAAACGGAGAAAAAAATAACACAATTTTTTATACATGGTTTAATTCAATGGTTTCAAACATGCAAATATTCTAAATTTGGAATTTTTTCGTAGTCCAAAAGTAATACTTTTTTAGGCTAAAAACAAATGTCTGCTATTTTTGGTTTGAAAAAAAAAATGTCTCAAAGTTTACAGTCAAAAATTGATTCATTTTTGCTTTCTTTTTTTCAGTGTCTTCAAAAAATGGCAAAAAATGCTAGAAAAGTGTTTGAAAATGCAATTCTCCCTTTTTTCCGCCGCTTTTTTTTTTCCAGACTCTCAAATGTTTGAAAATGGTCAATGCTTCTTTTTTTCTTTCTTTGAGAAAAAAATATATATTGGAAAAAAATAATGTTTGGTTCGAAGAACACATTTTTTCTTCTTTCCCTTCATTTTTTTTCAATGTTGGTTGTGCCACGTCTGAAAAAACCAAAAGTTTGAAGGCTAACAAAAAAGCAGATTGTAAAAAGGCCAAAAAAAACAATAAAGAAGCATTTGTATAAACAAAAGATGGAATGTCAAATAATACAATTATTAAAACATTTTTTTAACTCCATTCAATTTTTCATTTTTTTGTCAAATAAAAAACACGTGAAAAAACAAATTTTATTAATTTGAAACCAATTGTTTTTTTTTCTTCTTCCTTTAATGAAGAGGAAATACTCAAAAGTAAATAACAAAAAATTGTTTTTCTCAGAATTAAATTTCAATTGTAAAAAACAAATATATGAAAAATGCCAGACACCTGTCCTTTTATTTTCTGTTAATCAAAGTCCAATTATTTTTCTTTTAAATTTAATTTACATTTACATTTCTCCCCCCACAGCTTTCATTTCACTTCCATTCCATTCCCCTAGAGTCATCAATTTTTTTGTACTTTTTTATTATTGACTTTTGTCTGTTCATTGTTGAATAAACTTTGTCTGGATTTACTGAAGCATTAAATGTGAACATTGAAAAAAAAGAGAAGAAGATGCCATCTGTGTTTGTCTGTGTTTTTTGAAGAGGAAGATTCAGCGGGATTTATAATTATCGCCAACAAATCAAACAATGCCTTCCAACACGGGGTATAGATCGGCATATATATTGACGAAGGAAAAAAAATTTAATGCCATCGAAAAAACCGGGCACGGCATCAGCTGTGGAAATTGTATATTGCGCCACTTTTTTTCTACTCTCACATAAATGTAACAAAGGCAATAATTCAAAAAGGTCATTGCTGTTCTCTCTTGGATATTTTTTTATTTTTCGGCGCTAAAAATTATCGTGTACAGGCATAAAAATGCGTGTCACTTTTTACTTTGCCTGAAAAAAAATTCTTCTCCCAAAAAAAATGTGATTCATTTTTTCTTTCTCCTAACAAAAAAAAACGGAAAACTGAGTGACCAACAAAAATAATAAAAAAAGAAGCCGCCGAAAAACATTTAAAAAAGCGAAAGAAATCGATTTTATATATTTTTTCTTTCCAAAAATAGTAATAAAAACATTTCTTATATCTGTTTTAAAACTTGTTTATTGTTTACTATTTTGTTCCCCCCATTAAAGACACAAAAAATCATTGACTCGAATTTTATTTTGTTTTTACACGTTTTCTGCCGAATATTTTTCTAACAACAAAATTTAAATAATAATAATTAAAACAATAAAATTACAAAAAAAAATAATTTTAAACAATAAAATTACAACAACGGGAAAAAGAAAGATCAAGATTTTTTTGTATAAAGTGAAAAAATTTCACTTTTAATAATAGTTATCATAAATAACAATATAGAGATTATTGAAATTTAAATACTAATAATAATAAATAGGAAAACAGCAATTATTAAATTAATTAAAAAGATATCTACAAAGAATTTCTATACAGAAAAAAAAGTCAAATATTTTTTTTGTAACGTTTTCTTGAGATTTCTTTGGTCCCGCAAAGAATAAAACAAAAATTAAAGAGAGATGTGGCGGTAGTTGAAAAATTGGATTCTGAAGAAGTTGAGAATCATTGAAGTTTTGGGAAGTTCTTTTTTTCTGTTTGAGACGAATTAACAAGAAGGGGGGAAGAATCTGGGAAGGAAGAATATAATGAAGGGCGACTTTTTCGCTGTATGCCATGTCGTTCCATTGGCATCTTTATGTGGCCTCAGAGAGGGTGCCGGAAGTCGGAGACAAACCAAAAAAGTCGAACAATTCATTTTAATTCTGAAAAATATGTAAGATTAAATAAAAGTTTTAAAATTAAGATTTAAGATTAACAAACCTTATAAAAGTTGACCTTCAAAAAAAAGTGATCAACCATTTAACAATAGTATGAAATTTGATTGAAGGCAAACATTTTTTACATAAATCAGAACTGCTACAATAATAATACATTACAGCTAATCATTTAAATACAGGGGAAAGTCTCATCCAAAGAAAAAAAAGCCACCAAAAGTTTTTTGCAAAATGCATAAGTTGTTGGAAATAAATGTATTAAAATGGCTCCATTTAAATCATAATAATAATAATTCTCTTCTTAGAATAGATTTTTGAAAGATGAAAGAAGAAAGCCCGAATTTGAATAATTTTGGATGGAGGTGAGAGAGATGATCTTTTTTTGAGCAATTAATATATACAATAATATGGGTGGGTTTTTATAACGCTTTTAAAAAGCGTTTGTTGCCATTTATTAATTAATTGTTGAAGAAACAAATTTAGATGGTAAAAAAAAATGTTTCACTTTTTAAGACAACAAAAAATAATAAAAATGGACAACAACAAGCTCTCCTCTCCTTCTTTCCTTCCCTTCTCGAAGGAGAAAGAAGAAAAGAAGAGAAGTGAACTGCTGTGTTGTTTGAAGTGACAGCCACGATTCCTTTATGTACTCTTTTCAGAGCTCCGCCTTCCATTTTTTTTTTCCAAAAAAAACGAAAATATTTTTTTCTGCTTCGTGTTGGACACACACAATATAAACGTTACTCCCTCTGTTGGGAAAAGAAAAATGTAACCGTTGATCGCTGAGCGACGACGACAAACTTATTTATTATTATTATGATTTTTTTGCAGTTGTAAGCCTGATATGAATGACTGTCACCAAAAACACATGTAAAGATCCAAAAAAACGACCCCCCAAATACACGTCAGCAAAATTTTGTTGATTTGTTTTTGATTTTAAAAAAAACAATGACTCGTAGATTATCTCTTTCTTCTTCTGCTTTATGCTTGTTTGTCGTCTCCTTTTTTTTTGAAGTTTGTGTTGTTTTCTTTTTTCTTTGATTTTTTTCTTCTTCGCCAAAAAAACTGAATGAAATCGCAAAAAAAAAATGAAATCTGAAAAAAAACAAACATAAATTTTTAATGAAATATCTCACTTTATTCTTACTTCAAAAGTAGAAATTGCCTTAAACCTTTAAAACAAAAACCTGCTGATAAGAAAAACTTGAAAATTGTAGTCCAAAAAAACAACACCAAAAAGAAACGTGACTGACACATATCTTTTTTTTAAAAGTATCTCTCTTTTCGCACTCATATCTCTTAAATTTTATCTTTTTTCTCTCGTTTTTTTTTTTGAAGTATCATCCTCGTGCCTTGTACATTCCGCACACCTTTTTTTATGCCTTTTTTTTGTTTATGATTTTTGGTATATTTTTGGAGGCCATTAAAAAATCAGCAAAAAAAAAAGTAAAAAAGCATGTGTCACATTTTTTGAAAGATATATTTTGGAACTTGGATTTGCAAAAAAAATTTGATCATTGAAAATATTTTTAGCTTGCTTGTTTTTGTTTTTTTAAATGTTTGAAACAACCTTTTTTTGATTTTTTACAAAAGGGCTTATTATTATTTGTTTTTTGACACACAAATATTTTTTTTTGAAAAACATACAGTGAATTGAATCATCATAAATTTATTTTTTGTTGATTACAAATTTTTTGTAGACGCACCTGTCTGAGGTATATCTCTGTCATCTTTTTTCACCCTCCAAAATTGGTCACTTTTTTTTGGCAGCTATTTTAAAAAAACAAAGCTGCTACTATTTGTGAGTCATCGAATAATTTCGAGATAAATGCTAATAAGATGCTTTTGTACAGTCATTGAAAAAAATATATTTCGAAATATTTTTGTGACACCCAAAATTTTTTCTTGTTTCTCTCAATTAATCTTTATCTATTTTTTTCACACACACAAAATAATAATGACGACGATGATTATATCTCTCTCTTTTTTCTGATTTGTGCTCTCTTTTTGTGCTCATCAAGTCGTCGTCAGCATAGAAACTACTCGAATCAACACGAAATGTTTCAAATTGTTTTTTTTTATTGTTTGTGTTTCATAACCCCTTGAAATATTTTATGCTTAATTATGATGACTCTTTTCCACAACTTTTTTACATCAGTGTTTTAGACCCATAATAATTATCATTTGAAAAAAATTCCAAATTTGAAACTCCCTTCGAAAGCTTTTGAAGGACGAAGGACGTCAATCAAAAAAGCGAAAGTAGCAGCAGCTTTTAAAAAAAATTTAATCGTCGACGTCGAAGGTGATGATGCCGCAAAAAAAATATGCTGATGCAATTGAGAGAGAGATTTAATTTTGTGTGACGACCTTTTTTTCAAATACCATCGTTTTATAATTGGCGCCAAAAATGCATTTTGCAAACTGCAAAAAATTTTTTTGAACCACGCGAAACTTTTTTTTGACGATAAATATTTTAAACAAAGAACTCTTTTTGCAATCAATCTTTCGATTATTTCATATACCCCCTCAAGAGATTTGCATAAATTTTCATTATCAGTTATTTTTACTGATTCACCAAAAAAAAGCTGTTTGTCTGCGTCTGTTGAAAAAAAAACCAGAAAAATAAAAACTGTTGGAATATATAAAATTAAAAATTCACTCATTTTGTAATCCTTTTTTTTCTGTTACGTACATGAAAATGTTTTTGCAAAAAAACATTTTTTCAGTCTTTTGTTTTAGGCCAAAATATTTCTGTTGCTTTTGTTTAACTACTCTTAATCCTTCTCGTTTTTTGCCCTCTCAAAATATTTTGCAAAAAATACAAAATACTTTTTTTTCGCTCATTGTTTTACATTTTTACCCCACACATCCACCACATATACACATTAACATTCAAAAAAGTGTATAACCTCAGAAAGAACTCAAAGTCCAAAAATATATAAATTTATTTTCCTAAAAATGGCTTATCTTTGAATGAATGTTACCTAAAATATTTTTTATACAATAAAAAAATATTTCTAAAAGCATACAAAAAATTTTTAAAAACATTAAAAGCAAAGCTAATATTATTATAATATATTTTTTAATGAAAAAACATACAACAAAAAAGGTGGAAAGAAACGACAAAAACAAAAAAGTGTCTTTATTGAACTCCGATGTTTGACCCTTTTTTTGACAAAAACAAAAAAGAAAGCATGAAAAAAAATCACAAAGAAACTCTTCTTTTTCTTTTGAGTGACTTGATCTTTGAGGAAAAAACAGAATGCTTATCAAAATCAAATGATAGCACATTTGATTGACTTATCTTTAAACAGTTGAGAAAAGAATGCATTAATGTTTTTTCCTCATGATCATTTACTTTTTTTTAAGCAACCACAAAAAAGAAATAAACAATTTATTTTTAACACCGTTGATTTTTTTCTTCGTTCACGACAAATGGCTGCCTTTTTGCTTGCTTTGTCTTTCTTTTTTTTCTTTCTAAGTTCGAGAATGTTCAATGATTATTACTCAAGAATCAATATGAAAAATATGAGAAACATAAAAAAAAGCTTTTTGCAAAAACAAACTTTAAATACAAAATGAACGACAAAAACAAAAGGTTTAAAATTTCATATTTTAATAATTTTTCTGTTTTGATACATACTTTTTTTTTCACACTGATGAAACATGTCTTTGACAGATATTTCAAATTTTGATCAAAGTTTTTGAACACACACAAAACAAGTTTGTGGATAAAATTTCTTCCTCATCTTAAAACACAATTACGAAATTATTACTATTACAACGGCAATCACAATTGGCAACGTGCCGAAAAGCATATTAGCTTAAAGTATGCAATTGACAGCTAATTTCCCAAATCTCTCTTAATTGTGTCCCTTCAAAGACACAAGACACTCGAAAGAGAAAAAAGCAGGTGATTTGGGTCTCGAGCTTAAATTATTTTATCCGATTAGTCATTTAAAGAAACTTAAAAAAGCTTGAAAAAATCACATTTTCTTTTCTTTCAACTTTTTTTTACGACTCACGAGATTAAAACTCAAAAATAGAATGAAAAAAATCACGACAAATTTTTATTATCACCGAAGTAAATATAACATTTTTGCTCTTTGGTCAAATGAATATATATTTCTTCAAAGTTTATTACGCATTTGTCTTTGACAAAAATATAAAATTCTTAAACCTTTCTTCCTTCTTTCCTTTTACGTATCAGTTTTAAAACTGAAGAGACTATCACCTTTCCGGGGGCAATCGTTTTTCTTCACTCAAAAAGTTTTTTTAGATCAAGAAAGAAAGATGTGACGCAAAAAAAGAAGGTAAAACCTTGTGATCCTTTCTTCTTGTTTTAACCCCAAAATGTGTTGGGAGAAGATGGCCCACATAATTTGTATTATCACAAAAAATTTTATTTTTATTGTCTATTATTACACATATTACTCTTATCATTAAAATTTAGGTTTATCATATTCATTTTTTATGCATGATTATTACTGATTAAACACAATGTGTATGTGTATGGAGTGGGAGATGTTTACTCATGAATTAACAGAAGAGAGAAAAAAATCCAAAAAATGCTTCCATTTTAAAAAAATATACAAAAACAAAACATCCTCCGCAAAAAAAAATTGAAAAATCAAAAAATACTTGAAATTTTTTTGTTTAAATAAGTATTTTTCTACTTTTTTTAATGAAACTGAAAAAAAAAAATAAAAGTAAACTCAAAAAATTTTCAAAGTTGTTTTTCTCGTTCTTTTTTCTTTACTTACTTGCTTGCTTGGTTGGTTGTGTGCGCAAAGACCAAAGAAACATTCCTTCTTCTTATTCACTTTGTGGATGGGATTAATAGCGTGACCCAAGGATTTTTGCTCGCTTAAACTTTTAGAAAAAAAAGTTTAAGCAAACATTCAATGTTTTTTTTTCTTGAATTTTTGATTTAAACGCTTAAAACTGCTTCAGTTTCTGTTTTTCGTATTTTGGAAGTTACTGTAAAATTTTTAAATTTCTCTCACCACTCAAATTTGTAGTTTAACAAAAAAGCGTAATGAAAAAAAGATTTTTGTTAAATGTGTAATTAACGTTAATCACACATTTAACAAAAATTCTTTTTTCACCATTAATTAAAGGAGCTTTATTAAAAAAGAAAATACATAAAAATGCCAACTTCAGACAACCACCTACATTTTTTGTACTTACTATTCAAATAAATAATTCTATGGCATTTTTTTAATCTCCTACACGCACACACTCACACAAGCACAAATGTGCCAATTAAATGTGTTATATTTTTCTTCTTTCTTTTCAATTTTAGGAATTCATATAATACTACTTTTTTTTATGTTGTTTCATTTTCTTTCAATATTGGCATATGCAAATGTCTATGTTTGCACTCTGTTTTTCCGGCACCCATGTGGGTAGTTTTTTTGCCATTAAAAAGAAAAAAATGTGAACGAACTTTGACCTCCAAAGAATGGCATTTTTCGGTCTCTTTCTTTTTTTTCAAACCTCATTAACTCCTTTTTTTCTTTCATTTATTCAAAAAAATATACATGCGACAATAATTAACTTAAATAAAAAAACAAATGTCCAAAAAAGACTGCAAAAATTATAAAAAGTTTGTAATCGAAAAAAGAATGTTCTCTGATGTCCTTTTTCTTCGTTGATTGTAAATAAGCTAAATTAAATTTTCAGCAGCTTAAACTTAAATTTACTTATTATTACCAAAAACAGTATAATACAAAAAACATTGCATTTTAAAAAAAAAAGACCAAAGAATTTTGTCGTCGTCAGAAACATTTTTTCCTTCAATCTTGTTATTGACAGTTTTTGGTAAACATATAAAATATACAAAAGAAAGAAAGAAACAATGATCCCTTATGATTCTTTTTTTTTGTTGTCCAAAAAGTCATATGATCTATCAAAAAAGAGAGTTATTGCTGTTTGTACCCATCCAAGAGATTCGAATCTTTACCATCTGATGATGAGGAAGGAAGAAAAAAATTAAATTGCAAATAATATCATTTTTTGGCAAAAAAAATGAATTTTTGCAAACTGCTGTTCAAATTTCTAATTTTTGTACAAAAATGAATTCAGTAAAAAAGTGACCATTTTTTCATTTAAGCCGTCATCGACTGACCAAAGCCCTGCCTGCAGCTGTGAAAATCGAAATCAAGCAAAAAAAGATCTGAAAAATCTTTTTCACTGTTTACGAAAAAATTTGTTAATCCCCAAATATTTTTATGGGTTTTCAGCTGTTCAAATTTTTTAACAAATCTTGTTTTTCACGATATTTTCTTCGGATGAGTGAGGAACGAAAAAAAAACAGATACAGTTTTAATCATTTTTGTTTTAAAAAAATAAATAATATTTTTGTAAAAATAGATTTCAAAAAAAGAAATGTTTTCCTCTTTTTTTTGTTATTCAAGTTTGAAAAAGAGAGAAACATTAAAATTTCCAAATTTGAACAAACATTTTTTCTTTTGTAAAAGCTATTTTTATGTTTTTTACGCTTTTTAAAAAAAGACCATGAAACATTTGTTAATTCATCTTTATTTAAAAAAAAATAACATCAATATTTACAAAGAAAACCATAAAAGAAGCTTTTTTTAGCTTTCGAAAAAAAACAGATCAATTTTTTTTCTTTGTTTCTATGAAAAAAGTATATTGTTTTTTCAAGCCTCAGAACTTATGCTCGAATGTCTCAGTTGATTGTGCGGAAGACTTTCATGCAAACAATGAAATAAACAAGCAAGGTTCGGTTCCACAAAAAAAGACGCAATGAAGATTTTATGACTAGAGTCTCCGATTGAATAATGATGCATAAATTTCATCCTGAGCGTTTTTGCAAAAAAAATTGCATATCTGCGCAAAAATATTATTTTTGGAATTTAAAACTTTATAATGTTTTTTTCTTGAGGTAAAACGTTTTTGCCAAAAAAAAACTCCATTAAATTATTCATTGCAAAAATATTTATTTTTAAAAACTTTTGACGTAAAACATGTTCAAAACATTAAAAAAGAAAGCAACAGAAAAAAATACAAATATACTGAAAATTTAAATATAAAAAGAGGAATTTTTTAAAGAACCGGTAATTGCTTCATTGAATTGGATTGAATTCAATTTTAATCAATACTTATAACATCATCCTTCTTCATAAGTGGAGGAGCTTGAGGAAAGGGATTGATGGTGAAATCATCGTCATCAGGAAGTCCAGGATAGAATTTAGATCCAGATGAAGCAGGATGATAACCTTTTGGAGCAGAACTTCCAACATTTTTGACTTTTGTTGATTCTGATTCTTCAATTGGAGCATGTGGAATTTGTTGAGCAGAAGATGGTGGAGCAGGATGAACTTTTTGTGGGCCGCTATTATTATTACTGTATGAAACATTTTCAAGAATATTTCCACCTTTTTTTGGTGGTGGTAAATAAGAAAAAGATTTTCGAGGTTTATCATTATTATTCTTCTTCTTCTTTTCAAATTGTTCAGGATGTTTTAATTTTTCATCTTTATATTGATGAAACATTGATGCAACAATATCCGAAGAAGTTAAATCACCACAATTTGCAGAAATTAATCGAAGAGCTGTAAGTCCATCCATTGAAATCCAAAATTTAATAAAGCTTGGAATTTCATCTTCTTTGTAATTTTCTTCAGCAAAATTAAGTTGAGCTTGAATGTAATAATTATTGATTGGTTTAACCAATGTAATAAAAAGCCAATAAAAAAGATTTACAATATTCAAAGCTGTAAGAATAGCAAGCCAAAACCAAAGAATAATATAAAGTTTTTCATTGAACATATTAATCATCTAAAAAGGGGAAAGGTATTAAAATGGTTATAAATGTCGGGATTTAACAAAAAATCAGGGATATTTAATTTTTAGGTCTCACACGGATTTTAAAATATTATCAAATTTTTTGAGCTAAAGAAAAAAATTTAAATAGATGCATTAAACAAAAGTTTTCAATGTCTTTCTGATTTTCAGGTTCATTCAGAATTTTTTTGCAGAAGTCATTTTAAAAAAACCTACCAAAACACATTGAACAGTAAAATTCATTGGACGTCCGGAAGTATCATCACGGCGCATAAAATCACAATATGTTACCTAAAAACAAATTTCAATAATTTTAATCACCACAAAATTCAAAATAAAAAAACAAACCCGTGGAAATGTACCACTTGATTTCCAATCTCGTCCCATTAATAAATCTTCAAGAACTCCAGCCCCCCAAAACCAATAATTTGTATTCAAAAATTTATTCATCATCCAAAGTTGAAAGCCAGTATTAAGGACATTGAGAAATTTATAAAAGAGATAAACGAAAGTAAAATAATTATTCCGGGAACCAGTTGGAAAGATAAAAAAGAATTTATCTTCTCGACGAGAATTAAATTTTATAACTTCACGCATTTGTCGGGCAATTGTTCGAGCATCTGAATGTTCATCATTCTTTTTACTGGTTAAAATTTTCTTTTGTCGATCTGCATGACTTAAATTTCCAATGAGAGCTTTGACGCTTAATCCAGTCTTCCATGAAACAGCACCCCAAAAAGTTTTTGGTGTTAAAAAGAGTAAAAGTTGAACAATTAAAAGTACAGGAACCTAAAAAAAGAGATGAAAAGAAGATCATGGAAGGTTTTCAAGTGTAGAGAGTAATCTTAGGAACTTTGTTGAAAGGTTAAACTGTTAAAACCACTGTTCATTCGCCGTCGCCGTCTGACGGCAAACGGCGCCGTCAACGGCGACGGCGACGGCGGTAATTGGAAAAGATCTAAGGGAAATATAGGCTAAATGCCGACGACGGCGACGGCGGTAAATTTAAAAAACGAGAACACTGGTTAAAACTCACCCATTGATAATAAAGAAGTTCATGATCTTCACGTTGATTTTCTTGTGGAAGTCGATCATCATCAAAGCTGACATAATAAGTATTTTCAACAAAGCCTATAAAAACATATTTTGCAATATTCTTTAAACAAAATTTTTAAATTTAAAGCCTCTTTGATACATTTTATCCTGCAGCGATTTAACCAACCTGATTCAGGAACTCAAGTGTTAAACGAGTCCTCAAAAGATTTGTCCTTGCACCAGGATGGCTATATCACTACGAGGTCGAAAACATCAAAGCCATCTTTAAAACCAAATTAAAAAAAAACTCACAATAATTTTCAATATATTTTTCCCAGGATCCTTTAAATTCTGGTGACATCCAACATTGAAGTGGTTCACCAACATATTGCTTTGTACCAATAACAAGAATTAAAAGAACAAAGAATGCACTGGTATATGCATAATTGAGCCGATCAATTACATCATCATCATATTTTGGCTTTAAATTTTTTACCAATTTTTCAATTGCTGGCAGCATTTTTTACTACCCTATAAAAATATAAAAACGATATTAAATAAAAGCTAAATTTCAAAATGGAGAATGAACACGATTCAATCTTTGCAAATAAAAAAGATTGAGATAAAACAGAAAAGAAAAAACACGGCACGGAAATTTTTAAAACATTTTGTTTTTTGTTTTAAAAACGCGGAAGTCCGTTAAAGTTTTGAAAAACGGATTGAAAACGTCAGAGATCTTTTGATAATAAAATAAATGATAAAAAACATAAAAGCATTAATCGATTGATCGACGCTAAAGAAAAGATTACAGTGAAAAATTGACATTTTTCAAGTCAAAAAAATATATGCTATAAAACGCTTCAAGGAAGATGATTTAAAGGCGCAATGGAGCTATGGATTCAAAAAAGTTAAAAATTGTAAAAAAATAAAGAAAAAAATTGAAATATTTCAAGCTATATTTTAGAATTTGGATAAGAATCTTATCAGAGTATCAGCTGTTATTACACTATATGTTCAAAGCCAATTAAACTTTGAAAAAATGTTATATTAACAGTGTCTCCCATAAGTTAACCAAGTACACAGATTGTAAAAGAGTGATATGTTAATGTGAAAAAATATGTTTTCGTTTTGCAAAAAACAGCATAAATTAATTCAAACTTTTTGTTTCGCTCTTTACGTACCTAAAATACATTTTTTTGCTTGAATTATGTTAAGATTTGTAAAAATTGTTAGAAATTGTTAAAAATTATATTAATTATTATTGAATTCATAAGTGTTAAAATTAAAATGTTAGTTCAATTAAAAAAGATTAGTTACAACAAAAACGAGGACAAAAGACAAAGTAAGCTATTCTTGAGTTTTTTTGAAGCTTTCCCAAAGTTGTTTGCAAACATTTGACATATTTATATATCCAAAATTGGAATCAATTAATCTCAACAAAACAATTCCATCATATCTTAAATCATGCCGAATAAAATATTCAATATCTCGAGCATCTCGTTCATTTGGATCTGATATTCCACTTTGCTAAAAAAGCTTAAAATGTATTACAAAAGTATCTCAAGTGTGTGCTTTACCACAAGTGCTTCATTAATCATTGAAAGTTTCTTTCCACGACTAAAAATTCTAAAGCACCAATATAAAATGTTGATGACTGTAATGGCAAAAGTAACCAAAAACCATGCCCATAAAAATAGATAAATTTTTTCGATGAACATATTTAACATTAAAACGCATTGAATTGTATGTGGTCGATGTTGGCCAAGATCTCGGGTTTCCAAATCACAAAATGTTACCTAAAAATTTTTTTCAATAAATTACTGTAAGCCTAACTTTAATATTGAAAAATACCCGTGGAAAATAGCCATTAACTCTCCAATCTCTTCCAAAATACAAATCCGACATAAGTCCAAATCCCCAAAATGGTGTTTCAGCTTTTATAAAGAATTGAAGTAAAAGAAGTTGAATGAAAATAGATGCCAACATTGAAAGTTTCATGCCAAGATATATTGCAGTTAAATACCAACCAAATGCAACTTTTGTTGGACGAATTTTAAATGCTTGAAAGTCTACCAACTGCGATGCAATGAATGTATCAATTTCAACGGGTTTTGCGGCTAGAAAAATGGAAAGGTTTTTGTAAAATATATGAAAAAAAAATGCTTGTCAAAATTCATAGAAGGGTAATAAACGAAACATTTGATGTACATCTAGATCCTCATTAAGACCAAATCGGACCAATTTTACCCTAATCATTGTTATGATACATTGGTTTTACCCTACTGTATACAGTGCTCCAAAAAATACAAGGTGCTTCAAGAAACTTTCCTGTTTTTTCGACACCTCAAAAAATTTCCTTCGTTTTTCTATTGTTTCCAAAAATGGAATGAAAAAACCGGGAGAATTTCTTGAACCACCCTGTATAATCCCCTTCAATCTCAAAATTTTGAAATTCTGAAATTTCTAGAAGCCGGATTGCTTCATTTGTTTTGGATTCGGATTCTGCATGTTAAAAAACCTATATAAACGGGAAATCACCTCACATTCTCAAAAATTATGTTTTTTTTTCGAATCTCAAAATTTTGAAGTGAATTTTTTAGAGCATTTTATAAAACACATTTCTATTCTTCTTTCAGAAGCTCTATTTAAAAATTTCAAAAAAAATACAATTTTTTTCTCCTATAAAAGAAGAATTCCCAGCGCATGTATCTTTTTGTTTCAGCAAACTTGAGAAACAGGCAAAAAGGCATTGCTTTCTCTTTTATTCTTTTGAAAATAATTAACGAAAAATGTCAAAGCATTTTTTTTTAAAAATCAGTCATCAAAATTTTAAATTTTTAAATGAAAAAGAAACTTACTTTCTCCTTTTTTATTCTTTGTTCTTGCATCTTTAACTTTTGCCCATGCATATTGTATCACATCTGTTACTCGCATTTCTATAAAAAAAAGAAACATTTTAAAACAGACTATTACATTATTGCACAAACTTACCAGCAAATGAATAAAGCAACTTAAAAATTAGTTTTGGAACAAAACATATAAATGCTTCCAAAACAAAGATATACGGCATCCACTGATAATATTTTAACTCATAATATCTTCGATCTTCGGTATGTGATGGAAATTGTGCCAATGTTGAATTAACATAATATGTATTTTCAACAAAGCCTTAAAATTATATTTTTTTTGGGATTAAAACGCTAATGTAAACAGGCTAAACTTACAGTATGTTTCAATATATTTTTCCCAAGGTGCCTAAAAAAATTAACAAAAATATTTTTTCATCGAAGATTAAAAGTCAGACGAAAAAAATTGTTTTGGCTTTTTTTTGTATTTCGTAAAAGATTGAAAGAAAATGTTTTTGGTAGAAATCTTGTTTAAAAAAATTTTGAAAGCTAAACATTTTCGTGCAAAAAAAAATATTCTCAAAAGTGATGCAAGAATGATGAAATATTTGGAATGCAAAAACCATACATAGAGACGTGCTGATAATTGATAAAGAAAAATATTCTTTATCAATTATCATTTTTATCATTATTTAACCTAATAATTTTTTTACCAATTCGTATTAATATTAAGATTCTGCATTTTTTGGTACCAAAATTATGTTTATTGCACACCTTTGAAAAAATGATGCACATTCTTAACCATACATTTCTTTCATGCAAAAAAACTGAATCATCAACTCATTTTTTTTGACCCCCGCAAAAAACACTTTTTGAAATAAACGTACTTTGTATTCAGCTGGAATGAAACTAAAAATTCATGACTCAATTTTTACTCATTTTTTTGAAACTGAGACATACCATTGCAAAGGACTTCCAACAGCTTGTTTAGCAAAAATTAGCGCAGCAAAAACACCCAAAAATTTTGACGTTGTTGAATAATTCAACCGATCAATTGCATCATCATCATGATCCTTTTTATTTAATTGTTCCAAGATCTTTTTAAAATGATCCATTTTTCCTAGTTTTTTTAACCCTTAAATTTTTTTGATGGAGCAAAGATTAAAACGAGCAGGAATTTTTTTACAAAAAGCGTTGAACATAAAATTTTTTAAACGCAAAAAACGATCAAAAACATTGCAAAAATCCATTACATTTTTCAATGGCAAAAAATGTAAAGCTTTAAAGAAGCAGCAGAAAAAAAAGTAAAACATGATAGAAAAAATCAATCTTGTCTTTGATTTTTTTCCATCACAAAAATTTTTGATAAGAATTAAAACATGCTTCAAGATATTTGAGTTTTGGGGGAGTAATAATTTTTTTATCAGTTAAAATGAGTTGTTTATTTTCGTCGTTTTTCTTTCTTCAATTCAATTATAGCTTTTCTAAGAGAAAATACAGTCAGTCAAATTAAAGTCCTTAAAAAATTTTATTCAAAGAAAAAGTTTATTGTTTAAGCTTTATTGCAATGGGCATTAGACGTCTCTTAAGCTTAAAGATAAATCAAAATGAAACTCATTAAAAACTTTGCTTTTGTTACGAAAGGTTTAATAAAAGCTTAAACACTTTATCTTTCTGCAACTCGCATACTGTATCCACACAAGGCACACTTTTAACCAATCAGATTTTTTTGCAATTTTTACAATTTAAAAATTGACATTTTTGGCAAAATTTTGAAAGACAAAAAGGATCTGTCATTTTTTGGAAAGAACAAAATAGATGAGAACGAATGAAGTCTGTAAAAAAAAGAAGCAAATCGAAGTTCCAAATCGTAAAAAATATGGTGCTTTTTTGGAAATTTTGAAAAGGATCCTGTCTGCGGCGTAAACATAAAAGCCGAAAAAAGGAAAGTGAAATCGAAAGAAACCTTTAATAACCAAAGATGGCTTTTTGTTAATGAAAGATGGTGGGAAATTGACATTTTCGAATTCATTTTTATAATGGTCAACAAAAAAAGAGAAAAACAAAGGTAATATTTAAAAAAAACAAAAGCGAGCTTTGACGTTAATTGTGAAACGGCGAAATTTTTGAGAGAGTCAAAAAAGAAAGTAAAAAAAGATTCAGTTTTTTTTTATTATCAAAGTTAATTAAGATTTGGGGTTTTACTAATTTTCAACAAAATTATTATTATCAGAAAAATAATTTTGTACAGTAATTAATGTAAACCAATTTATGAACAAGAACAAACAATTTGTTCAATTTTTCAAAAAAGAAATACTTTTTTACGCAAAAATCAAAAAAACGTAAAATGGTTTCGATTTCGAAATAAAAGCGAGACAGTAAAAAATCAAAAGTGAATCAACTATCAAAAAAGAAAGCCATCTTTTGAAAAATATTTTGTTTTTTTTTCTCGGTTTAATGTCTGCAGAATCGAATCGAAGCAAAAAAGCTAAAAAAGACTGTTCAACCTTTTTTTTCTTCTTTGCTTCGGCTTTTTTTAATACACACATCTTTTTTTTTTATTTTTTTTACAGAGATAATTATTTCGTAAAAGAAGAGAGCGATCAGCGGACAGTTTTTTTTGGGAGAGAAAAGGCGTGACTATCGCTTTTTTGAATGTAGAGAAGAAAAAAGCAAAAGATGAAATTACAAAATATTTTCATCTTTTTTGCAGCTTTAAAGAAATTTTGTTTTGGTTTTGGCATATGTCTCTTTCTGTCTCTCTTTCTGCCGGCATTTTTTCTCAAAAAAAAGGCGATTTCAAATCTGATCTTCGGTTTTCTTCTTTCAATTTTTTCAGGGTCTTTCATTTGCCACAAACATTTTAGCTTTTTCCAAATCATTTTAGCAACGTTAAATTTTTTTAGTGTCTGCGAATTTGTAAATACTGTATATTTTTCGAAAAATAATTTGTAAACCGCGACTTTTCTAAACGCTTATTTTTTAAAATTTTAATATATAGAATCCATTTTTTGATATCCCTTTATCTTCCTTCCTTTTATAGAAGATGAATCTTCAACATCTTCTTGCTGCTGCCCTTAAATCTCGGCATGATGAAGATTTTTTGGATAAGCTTAACAATAAGCTTACATCATATTTAATGTTTGCACTTGGTTTATCCATTTTTGCTCAAGAATATACAGGTGATCCACTAAAATGTTGGGCAAAGCCATCATGGCATTCTTCATGGCTTCAATATGCAGAAGATTATTGCTTCATTGAAGGCACATATGCCATTAAGCTCAATGAATCATTACCTCATCCATCTGATTATGATCAACATAAAAAGATTACTTTTTATCAAGTAAGTTTGTATTTATAATAATAGTTTCGTAATTAATATCCTTCTTTTTATAGTGGATTCCATTCATCTTTTATCTTATGGGAATTATGTTGCAATTACCTCGCTTCTTTTGGTCTTTCATTAATTGGACATCTTGTAAGTTTTATTTTGTAATTTTTTTGAAAAATATTATTGAAGTTTTTTTTCAGATTTACATTTAACTGGTTTTTGTAATGTTGCTGTTGATAGTTTTCGGCATCATCCTGTTCACAAAAAATCTAATATTGAAGTTTATGTTGCTCATTTTGAAGATGCAATTAATCGAAAATGCAAAAAGACAAAAGATAAAAAGGTTTTTACTTCCGTTAATGGAGCTGTTAAAGCTGTTTATGGGTATGTCAAAAATAGTTTCTCAAAAGAGAGCGGTTATTAGACACCTTTTGCTAAATGGCGCAAAATTTAAAATGTTTTGGCAAAAAGCACGTAACCATTGCTCTACTTTAACATTTTGAAATATACTGTAATCTATGAATATTTTAGTGCTTGGAATAATAAAGTCAGTCCTCGATATCTTTATGGAGCATATCTTTCATTGAAGATTTGGAATATTTTGAATACTGTTCTTCTTGTAAGTTTTTTTTAATTTATCCCTTTTTCTACAATTATGCAATTTTTTTAGCTTATCATTCTTAATCGTTTAATTGCTGATCAATGGAATGATATTCTTGGATTTTCAACAATTTCAACGCTTATCTCTCCAACACCTTGGACAGAATCAGATATCTTTCCACGAATTACTATATGCAATTTTGTTGTTCGTGAAATGGGAAAAAAAGATGAAACAGAATTTGCAAATAAAACTGCTCAATGTGTTCTTGCTGCACATATGTTTGTTGAGAAATTCTTTGTTTTTGTATGGTTTTGGTTGGCTGCTCTTACGCTTTTGAATATTGCTGGACTTATTCTTTGGTGTACTCGATTCATTAATGAAAGAGCAGAAAAATTCTTAAAAGGATATATTGAATCTGGAACAGTTTTTGTTGATTTTATGAAGCATAAACGTGAAGCTGTTCAAAAAGAAGCTGAAAAACTTAAAAAAGAAGGAATGCAATTAGAAATTGAAGCGGCGGTTGCTGCAGCAAAGGAAGAAGTCATTAAAAAGAAGCCTGCTATCATTGAAGCAAAAAATAAAAATGTTGCTGGCGGATATATCAATGATGTAGAAATTAAAAAACTTGTTGATAAAAAGCCAATTGTTACTGATTCAACTGTTATTGATATGGAAATGACTGATGCACAAAAGAAAGAAGAACATAATGCAAGACTTAAAGAATGGGAAGAACGTCGAAAACAACTTCAGCGAAATAATCGAATGACTGATGTAAGTTTAAATGAGATTTGCCCTCTCTAAACATGAAAATCAGGCAGAAAGGATTTTTTTTGTCAAAGTCGAAAAAATCTTTTGCCTGATTAAAAAGTTGAGTTTTGTCGAAAAGTTATAAGATATTGGTTGCTCCTTTTTCGCTGAACGCTGTAATCAGGCATGAGAAGCTTCTACTGGTTGGCGGCCTGACGTAGGACGCTACATTTTTATCCTGCTTCTGAATTTTATTTTTTTCTTGTTTTTCCTTTAGAAAAGGGTGTCAAAAACAGGATATCAGTATGTAAATAAAAGATAACGAAATAAAAATCCTTATCAGTGCTGAAAATAGGATTTTGGCGAAGTGCGTCAGGCTGCTATTCTCATGCCTGGCTGTAGTACAATTTTTTAGGCTGAACGTGAAGAATTTATTAAAGAACAAGAAAAATTCTATTTAAAAAATGTTAAAAATTATCTTTCTGCATTCCGAAAGAATCTTGGTCCTGATGGTCTTTTAACACTTTATATGATTTCTCTCAATGCTTCCACCTCTGTTGCAGCACAAATCATTTCTCAATTCTTTTTTGATTTCATTATCAAAGAAGAAGAAAAACGAGAAAAATCAAATGAGTTTGTTTTAATTTTTTGGAAAATTTAGTTTTGAGTCACGTTGAAATGTCAAAAATTATCAAAACTTTGAAATTAAATTTTCCCGTTTTTTTTGATCTGAAATATAAGAGTTATACAAGTACGAATGACTTATATTTGAGCCCTTTTTGAGTCATTTTTTATCAGTTAAAAAACTGCCCTAAAAATAGCAACTTTTAAAGCTTAATTTTTTCTTTTTCAGTTTTCCACCAGAATATGATGGATATGCAAAATCTGGATCATCTGATATTACAAGTATTTTAAAGGTTTAAATTGCTTCCAAATTGATGGCATTCATCTTTCAATTAATCTCTCCAAATCAATTCCATTCCCTCTCCCTTTCATTGCTTTACATGACGAAATCTCCTTTCCTACCACGACAATTTTTGTATTTTTTTGTGTTAAAAAAACTTGTTTTAATTCTTTTTATATTTTTCCTGAAACTCATTATATTTTTTTGCAATGAATATATTTTTTTTGTTCATGTATCTTTTTTTTCTCGATAATAAAGTAAAGCAGTAATAAATATTGAATGACTGATGAAAGCACATGGGTCCATCAAAAATAAGCTAATTGCGGAAGGCTCTTATCACCAAAAATGTCTTAATTTCGATGCGCCTCTTTCTCTTCTTCTTCCGCCCCATCTCTCATAAAATCAAAGAAGTTGTCTCATTTTTGTGTTGAATTTTTTTTTTCAATTATACATTTTTCATCCATAAAAATAACAACAATAAAAAAATGGATGTTATAATTGATTTAATTAAGCCATTTTTGGAAGATCGAAGAGAGGATGATGCTTTTGATCGGCTAAATTATAAATCTACGCCAATTCTATTATTTTTGAGTGCCTTAATTAGTACCGCAAAATTATATACCGGTGGAATAATTGAATGCTTTACAAAAGCTGTAAGTCAAAGCTTTTTTCTTTTGAAACAAAAATATTTATCAAAATTTGAATTGCATCATTCTGATAAATTTGCAATTAAAATGTTTTTTTTTTAGGAATTTGCAAATGGATGGATTGAATATACAAAAGATTATTGTTTTGTTGAAAATACGTATTATTTATATGAGCACGAATCAGATGATATACCACATGAACTTCGACAACAGCGTTATATTGCATATTATCAGGTTAATATCAAATAATTTTTGAAATAATTTTCGAAATTATAGATTTTATTAAAAATCTAAAAAACTTATTTTTTGAAATCAAAATTTATATTCCATTCAAAAATGTGTTACAAATAGGCATGGCATCGGAGCGACTTTTTTAATGCCCGACCCGGCCCGACCCGGCCCGGCCCGGCCCGGGTAAAAATTTAATTTTTAGTAATTTTGCCTTGGTCTCCCCTGTACAGTTTTTTTCAGAAATCGTGAAAATCAAGGCCCGGCCCGGCCCGGGCCGGGGCCGGAGATTTCCGGGTTTACCCGACCCGGTGCCATGCCTAGTTACAAAGTTGAATATTTTGCTTGAATATTCACAATTTTAGTTTCATATAAAATTTTACTTAATGCATATATAATTTTAGTGGGCACCTTTTATTCTTGGACTTCAAGCTATATCATTTTATATTCCACATATGATATTTCGATCATTTAATTGGATTACAGGTTTGCAATTAACATTCCATATGAGACAAACAAAACCTAAAAATGTTCAAATGTTCAAAATATAGCAAATTTATCCATTTTTAGGATATCACATATATACAATCGTAAATACAGCAGCAAGCAATCGAATGGAAGATGAAAAAACTCGAAAGGATGCAATAACATCGATCGGTTCAATGCTATTTCGAGCATCACAAAATCAGCATCGTTGGTTTCAAGTTGATGGACAAAAATTTATTTCATATACATATTTTGGAATGAAATTCTTTTATTTAATTCTTATTTGTATTCATATGTATGTGTTTAAAGTATTTATTGGAAGTTTAACATTTGCAATTGATATTTTACATTCTGGTGTTGAATGGCGGCAATCGGGCCTTTTTCCAAGGGTATTGTTTTTTTGAAATGATATAAATTTTGGTCTCGGACAGATTATCAAAAATCCTAATTCATAGACTTTGAATGCTAATCTGTTCAATTTCAAAATTGCCTTGAATCAAGCTAATCTGTGCAAGACCAAAATTTATATAAAAAATAACTTACACAAATACACACTTTAGGTCACCGTATGTGATATGCAAATTTTACGATTTGGTGCCCCATTAAATTATACAATGGAATGTGTTTTACCATTAAATATGTTTAATGAAAAAATTTTCATGTTTTTCTATTTTTGGATGATTATATTATTTTGTTTAAATGTTTGGAGTATTTGGGTTTGGGTTAAACGAATTAGTTATCGAAAAGTTTTCTTTCATCGTTTACTTAAAAGTTTTGTAAGTTTTTATTAAAAACTTTGTGGCAAAAAATTTTATGTGTTTTTTTTAGAATAAAGATCGATCAGATTGGGTACGGTTTTGTTAAAATTTCTTAGATGTCAAACGAAATTAACTTTTGGCATTTTTCAATGGCACATTTCTTATTGAAATGAATGTCACTGAAAAGTTACTGAATAATTTTTTTTAGCGAGTTGAAAGTGCCGGAGTCACCCCTGAAACCACTCCAATAGCTGACAGCTATCAACCAAAAGCACAATTTAATAATGTTACTGAACCTTTAAAGGTAACAAACAAACATACTACCTTTTAACATTCTAAAACAACTCCATTTTATAGCCCCGTGAAGTTGATCCTTTTGGAGTTTCAGAAAAGAATATTGATTATGGATGGGATATGTGCCTTGTTTTAGGACTTCTTCGTGAACACGTTGGAATTCTTTTTACCAGTGCAATCTTTAAAAAAGTTAATTCAATGGTATTTTTTTTTTCAAGTTTTTAATTTCTTTCAACAACGTTTGATTTTTTTAGCGTGAAGAAGAAGATGAAGCAAAAAGGAAAAGAAATAACGGAAATATAAGTTCATCGTCAAGTGAATAGGAAAAACCAGCAGCCGCAGCTATGTTTATTATCATTGATAAGAGAGAAAGAAAAAATATTTTTCTGTTCAAGTTTTTAAACTTTATTGTTGACAAAAGTATAAAAGGATTTAAAATATTTAAACTAATGCTTAAAAAACAAATAAACAAAAATATAAATATAATGATCAAAGTTTATTTTCTGAAAAAACATTTGAAAACCGATTGATCCAAAGTTATATTTTAAACAAGCATTTTTGTGGTAAACTTGGAATTTTTAAAATTTTAACTTAAAATTGACTTTGAAAAAAGTGAACCCATGAGAAAATGATAGAAAAATTTTTTGACCGGAAGTTTTTTTCTGCGGAGGAATGACACATGTTTTTGAAGTAGACAAAGCTGATGATGAGTAACGTTTATGTCGAAATAGGTTTTTCATTGTACTATCAAAATTTAATTTACGTTCCTTATCACTATTTGAAATTTTTATGTTATAATACAAAATTTTTTTAAATGAACAAATATTTGTCGAATTTCATCATTACCGTATCTTTTCGTAAATAAATCCGTTAGAAATTATTTGGTTTTTTAGTTTCCCATAAATTTCATTTAAACTCTTTTTTTACAAATTATCCTTTATTTTTTTATATATTCTAAAAACATCCAAAAACATCAGAAACAAATAAGCGTTTATTTTTTGTAATTTGTCAATGTCCGAAAATATATTTTTCTCTCTTCCCTTTTTTTCATCCATAAAAATGTTTGACACAAAAAAAAATATCCCCCATCCCAAAAGACACTCTTTTTTATCTTTCTTCGAAAAAAGAAAGAAGTTATTTTTATAAAAAATGTTTCTGAATTCTGCCATTTTCCTTGTCACAAATAATTGACTTATTCAAGCGTGACGAATACTTCTTTTTTTGCTTATCTCTTTTTTTATTTAAATTTTTTTGATATATTAAATTTTTTGTAAAAATATTGTGAGAGAAAACAAAAACCGATTAAATCCGACAAAAATCTCTCGATTAATAAAATATAAAAGATTGACCTTCATCATGTATATATATTTTTTTATAGACAGAAGAAGGCTGTCAGGAAGGAAGAAAAAAGGAGGAGGAAAGAGGCGATAAAAGATTTTGTTTTTCTTCAAAGAGAAAAGAACATTTTTTTTGACGACAGATTTATCGACTCTCTTTTTTTTGTCAATTGTTTCTGCGTAAAAAAAAGGCGATTTGTTATTTTTGCGGTTTTGAATCAATCACGATTTTTTTCTATTTTCTTTTTTGCCTAAAAACGTGAAAAATGAAAAAAAAAATAGAAATACTTCCGTGTATTTTAAGGATTATCCGTTTTCTTCGTTCTTTCATTCCAAACACTTTGGCACACTCGACACCTTTTTTTCTGCTCTAATTTGCATATTCTTTCTCTTTCTTCTTCGTTGCTGCAAAAGAAAAATTGCAAAACATTTTTCACAAAATTTTAATGCAATCTTTAATCCTCCTCAACTTGATTTTGAGGAGGATTAAAGAAGAAACCTGATCGAAAATTATTTTTTGAAAAATGCGCAAAAATTTACACCTTTTTTAAATGCATTTTAAAAACAATTTTTTAAGAAGTGGTTTTTGGATATATTTATTATTAAGGGGAAACAGAAGGCGATTCAAAAGAGAGAAAATGAGATTGTATTACACGCTTTTTGCTCAATTGCTCTCGTTACTTCTGCTGGCTGCTGCCCTTCTGCTTCACTACTCTCTTTTCTCTCTCCAAAAATGCTTGCGCAAAAAAAACTTTTTTTGTCTCCATTAAAATCAGCTGAATTGAAACTTGTTTTTTATTTTTTTCTGCCAATATAAAACATACATAAAAAAGACTAATAATGGATTGTTGCAAAAATTACAAAGGGGATTTTTTTTCATGGCTGATGCAATCATATATGTCCGTCCAGGCCTCTTTAATTTTTCACGTATTCACATGTGACAAATTAAAATCAAAAATTTTATTTTTTTTACTTCCAAAGTGCTTTTTGGAGAGTTGTTATTTTTGATGTTGTCAAATGATGGTGGAACTTGAAATTTACTATCTTTTTTCATTGAAGAAAATTAACTTGAAAATAAAAATGTGATAAAAATTTTGATCAAAAACTGTGTTTTGATTATTTTTGTATTTTCGTGCCAAGACAGATTGCTTTTTTAATATTACATCATAATCTTTGATTTTTTACTATATAAGACGAGGATATAAAAAAAATCCTGGCGAGGGTTCGAAAAACGGTGTTTTTTCCAACGGTTGGAAATTTCAAAGAATGCCGACGGTCGGCTTCCTTTGAAATTTCCAACCGTTGGAAAAAACACCGTTTTTCGAGCCCTCGCCAGGATTTTTTTATATCCTCGTTTTATATTCAAAAAAACCCTTCTTAAAACACCTTTTTATGTACTTTTAACAAAAACATCAAGTCCATAAAAAGGTTCAAATATCCCCTTTCTTTTGTTGACACTTGTTTAAGAGTCAAGGACCTTGTTTTGGTTCATTCAAACATAAAAAAACTATCATCAATCATGTTCTTTTTGCGTGTTTAAATGTGTATGTTTTTCTTTGTTTATTGCGGCATAATTTTTCTTTCTTGTCTCATTAGCTATTATTAAATGAATGAATGAGAAAACAAACGATCACAAACTCCTTCATTGCTGCCACCCTTTTTTGGTCTTTGCCGTTCGTTCATTTTTTTTTTGATGGGTTTTTTTCTTTCTCGCGCAATTCCTTTCTTTCCCCTTTCTTGTTACCAGCTGCTGCCATTCTTTTTTGGCCAAGGCCGTTTTTTTGTGTTACAAAAGAAAGAAATTACTTGCAATTTTACTTTAAATTTAAAGAGATCATTTTCAAAAACAAGAAAAAAAATGTTGTAATAAATTTTTTTTGTAAAGCAAAAAAATATTACAATGAAAAAAGAGAGATACTTCATAATTGTCAACTTTAATAAAGGCTATTTTTGTGTGCCGTTTTTTTTTGTAATAATATGAAAAATTGGCATCTGCCTTCTGAAAACAATGATCATGATTTTTTGGCTTTGTTTAACTTTTTTTTTCATTTTCAAATTGGATATAATTTTCTGTCACATTTGTTTATTGCTACTTCAACTATACTTCAAAGATACTTGAAAAAGTGTTGGGTATTTGAGCCAAAAATTACAGCTGAATACATACATATTTTTGTATCCAAAAAAAGGAATCATTGCGCCTTCCCTCCCTTTCATATTAATGATGCTTAAAGCATGTTTTTGAAACCTTGAAAATAAAGCTTTTCCCTCATTTTTGCCTCCACAATTCCGCCACCGGAAATGACCCTTTCAAATAAATAAATAAATTTTTTCAAAAAAAAAATCGGGGCAATGCTATTTTTCGTTTGGGAAAAAAAAGAGATGAAAGACTTTTTTTATTACTACTGCTTTAAAATATTTTTGGTAATGACTTTTTTTATTATGTTTTTCTTTTCAAAAAGAAAGATATATGGCATTACCAAGAGTAACTAAAGAGATGGAGGGGATGGATATATATTAGATGTGAAGATGATGATTTTGTGACCAGCTGGTTTCCCTCTTTTTTTCTCGCTGTTAAATAACAAAACTGAACACTTTGTCTCTTTTTTTTCCTTTGTTCTTTTTTCTTCTGCTTGTTTGAAAATTTAAGAGAACGGAAAAAATTCTTTTTTCATCCTATTTCAAATTTTTGATTACTTATTTTTAAAGCAGCGGCGTTCTTTTTCATTTTTATTTCCTGGTTTTTTTAAATTTTTTGATACTCTTACAGAAGCAAGCAAGCAAGCAAAGGCCATAAAAACTCATAGATTCCGAAAATAACGGATGCCAAAATCAACATTTGCCTTTTTTTGTTGAAAAATAAAATTTTTTTATATTTATTCAAAAATTTATTAGCACTTTTGTGTTTGCTTTTGTTTGTGTTTATTCTTTTCGCGCAATTTTTAAGGAACGGAAAAAAAGAAAGAGGTTACAAATTTGCTGGCATTCAAGTTTTCTTTTTCGTTTCCGTTTCTCTGCTAACAAATTTTTAGTCATATAAATGCAAAATAAAAAAATTAGTTGCAAGCAAAAAATGTTTTTGTCTTTAATGAATTAAATTAAACTCCTTTTTTTTCTGCTGTTTCGGCTTTTTTTGGTGCAAAAGAATTTTTTTCTTTTGAAGAAGAAAAACGGTTGGTGGCAATTCAAGCGAACACAACAAAAAAATGACCAGAGGGGATCCAATTTCAGAGTATACTTTTTTTTTCAACTTGTTTTGCCATATTATAATATATTTCTTTTATTCATGAAAAAGAAAAGAAGTTGTGGAACACGGAGGAGGAGAAGAGGCGGTTGAAAGAAGTAGAAAGTAATTGAGACCCAAAAAACCTGCACATAGAAAAAAGAGAAGAACTTCTTGAATGCTAAATCTGCATTCGTTAGAAAAAAAAGAAGAAATGTGCTAAATTTTTCAACACCAAAAAAAGAGAGAAAGAAACCTCTTTCATGGATTCTGCTGTATTTTTTTGCAGAATGTGTTTACTTACTTTTTGAACTTTTAGCCGGAATATGACTATTTGCTTATACCAATTCCATGAGAGTGAAATATATTTGGTAGTACTTACTTTTTAAAAAATGCAAGCTTAAATCGTTTAAAACCTTTTGAAGTGTAAAAACCCTTCTTTCAAAAACCACCAAAAATGAGCTCATTTTTGATTCTTTTTGAAGCAAAAAAAAGTTGCACCGCTTCAATGCATTGCATTTCCTCTTCTCTCCTTTTTTTTGGGGAAGGCGGTAAAAATATTATTACCAATGATTTTCCCTTCAAAATTTCGCAAAAAAAGCAATCAAGACCTCCCCCTTTAAAAATTTTTTTAATATTTATATTTAAATTTAAAAAAGGGTTTCTGTTTTTGAACGCTTTCAGAAAAAAAAATAGAATGACTTTTTAACAGCAGGTTTTTCATAGCCCTTTTTGCATTTTCTAAACAGTTTAGATAAATAAGTTTTTGACCTTTTTTTAATAAAAAAAAGCACTTGTTTCTTCTTTGCTTCTTCTTTTTTCAATTACTCTCAAGAGAGGGGGTCAGTCAGGAAGAAAGAATGAGAAGAAGAAGGAACAACTGCCAATGGCCACCAGACGCGCTTCTTCTTCAAAAATTTTTGTTAAACACAAAAAGCCACAAATAAAAAAAAGAAGCAATTGTAAACTCATTTGCGCCTAAAGGTCATCTCACATTTGCTTCCCCATTTTTTCCCTTCCTCGAGCGGTCAACACCATTTTTTTGCTGTCTTAAAAAAATTATTGTAATTTTTTTTTATTGAAAATGAGTTACAAAATTTTGTTTGAAATTGAAAAACGAATTTTTATTGTGTTCATTTTCGCGCTCAATTAATCAAAAATTGGGTCTCACTTTTTAGTTGCGTGAAAAAAGTGGAAAAATTTTGTTGTTTTGAATATGACACACATATGTGTACTTTTCTGTTGGCAAAAAAGTTATACTTTTGTTTGAAAAATATATATATATATATATTTGTAACAAAAGAGAGACTCAACGTTTTTGAAAAAAATAAAAAGACTTCAAAAACAATCCCTCCTTTTTTTTCTTCGCCTTCTTTTCCGACGACGACGTTGGAGTGAAACTGGAAAAACACAAAGCGGCGACATTGGTCACTTTCTTATTTGTTCTTTGACTTCCTGGAATCTTTTTTCCCTCTTTTTTAAAACATTAAAAAAACTTTTTTTATAAAAAAAATATAGCCAATTTTGCAACAAAAAAATGTATGTTTCTAAAAATGGCTGCTTTTCTTTTTTTGCAATTTAAAAAATAACAACTATTTTTTTTTCATACATGTGATTTCTTTTTTTTCTTCCAACTTTGTTTAAACTTTTATTTTTTCAAAAACAACTATTTTTTTTCATCCCCTGCAGAGAGCACCAAATGCCTTCCATTGTTACACTCTTTTTATTAACTTTGAATTAAATGAACTCTTTCAAAGAGAGAGAAAGAGAAATTGAATGATGTCCTTCAAAAAAAGTTTTTTTGTTAAAATATAATTAATTAAAATACCGTAACTTTTTTTTCATACAAAAGTCACTTAATTTTTTTAAGAAAAAACTGGTTTTAATTTAATTGATATATCTATTTTCATTTTTTTGGTGGTTGATTTAAAGTTTAAAAAAAGAGAGCCATCCTTTTTTTTCAAAAAAAAGTAAATGATAATGTTTTTTGCCGAAAAAAACCATTGAAAAAATTTTTTTAAACTTTTCTTACTTTTTAAACAAAGAATCATTGATTACAAAAAAAAGCGATGGTGAAAAAAAAAATCTTTTTTTTGGTAGAAAAAAACATAAAGGGTGTAATTTATTTATTTTTTTGCTTTATGAAAAAAGTATTGTATTGCTTGAAGCTTAAAATGGGAGGGTGGAATTTTGATGACTGTTTAGTAAAGTTACATAAATCTCTTATTTAAAAAAAAGCCAAAAAAAAAACAAGTTTTAAAAGATGGTAATTATAGATAGGCATAAAAAAGAGATAAATATGGATAAAAAAATGTCGTTGTTAAAAATTGGCCTGTTATTACTATTTATTCTACTCTTAAATTATTGTAAAATAATTGGAGTCAAAAAAAGCTTTTAATTTGTTTTTTTCTGACAGAGTATAATAATACAGTATATCTTTAAAAAAAGCTGAAATGTTTTTTCCATCAAAAGTTTTTACGGAATCAGAAATTTGATCCACTGTTTTTGATAAACATCTTTATTACCATCAAAAATAAACTCTTTTTGCGCGAAAAACATACAATTTAAAACTCTGTCGAAGAACATAAATTCAAAATTGACGGAATTATCGAAATTTTTGTTACTCTCTTTTTTTAAAAGTCAAAAAAGGCTTCTTTTTTTACTTTTTTTTTCCATCGAAAATAAACGTCTTTTTTTGGTCTTCCACGAAAAATTGCTAATCTTTGAAGAGAGCATCCATCGCCTTCTTTTTTTGGTTAATTTTTTTTTTATTTTTAGTAGAAAAAAAAATAAAGTGAAAGGCAACGAAAAAAAGGAGGGTTCGCGTTCGTTCGTTCGTGGTCACGTTTGACTCATTTTCCATGTATATTTTTAAAAGTGTTTATGCAAGCTTCTTCTTCTCTTTCTTTTTTTTTCGGGGTCTTCCTTCTTTTTTTTATGTTTTGTTTTTCTTTCATTTTTCATTCATTCATATGCTTTTATATATTTCCTTTTTATTTTTGCAGAGGACCGGAATTTTGTGATAACAAAAATAAAGTTTTTGGCAGCAGCAGCATCAACCTCCATCATCTCCATCTATCACGACCGCAATCTTTAATCATTCAAAACTTTGAAAAATATCAAAATTATGATAATTTTGGTTTAATTTTAATTTTGGTCAAAAATACTTTTTTCATACAAATTTTAAATAATGCCTGAACTTGTCGTTTCTGCTTCAGATGAAGCAATTCCTTCAACGAGTAACAACAATGGTAATAATCGGGGAATGACTTTTAAAGAGGTTTGTTATCAGCTTTTTTTTTAAACAGTAGCATTGATTTTGAAAGAAGTTTTTTTTGAGCTTTTTATGACCCTTTATTATTTTTATGTGATACAAAATTGCATCATTTTTAGTAATTTTGTCATCAATATTACTTTGAATTATACCGAAAAAATTTTTTCATAATTTTTGACCCGTTCAATAATTATGCAAATTTTTTAGAAAATATTTGGTGTTCGAAAACATCGAAGAAATTTATCTGATATTGAAGCAGCGTCTGCTGGAATTGCATCATTAACAGAAAAGCAGCGACCAACAGCATCTTCAACTTCAACAGCAAATTCAAGCAACATAGGTGGAATTGAAGAAATACTTTATACTCCATCATTTGAAAAAAAGGCTTTAATATTTTCTGGTGATAATCCATCCTCAAATTTAAAGCATTCAAAAAATACTAATCTTTTTCCTTCAACTGATACAATATCTTCAACAGATAAACAATGTCGAATATGTCATTCTGGTGTTGAAACTTCTTCAAATCCCCTTATATCACCATGTCGATGCTCTGGGACAATGCAAAATGTTCATACTGCATGCTTAATTCGATGGCTTGAAGTTAGCTCAGAAAAATTTTGGCCAACAAATGCTTGCGAACTTTGTGGTTTTAAATTTAAACGGCATCAATTTTGGAGGGTAATAAAAGTGTGCCCATAAATCATTATTTTTTGAAACTAATCCAAAGAGATGCTTTTTTCAGATTCGTGGCATACATTTTCCTTCTTCAACTTATCAAGATCGTGTACTTAATTTTCTTTTTATTTTTCTTATTTGTTTAATGTTTATTTGTGCTTCAATTGCTTCCAGCTATGCTCAAGCTGCAGAAACTGCAAGATTTCGTGCAACGTAAGTCCCATCTTTCATTTAAATGAATGGGTTTCTAAAATATATAAGGAGGAAGGAAGAGTGCGAAAAAATTAAGAGACTTTTGTTCCATGTTCGCACAAAAATAAAAACAAAATTTCATTCATGTAATTTTTTATTTTAAAATGCTGCCTTCTTTTTTTTTGTTGTTGTTTGGGTTTAAAAGAAAGAAAGAACGGAAAAAAGCTAATGCAATTAAGGAAGGAAAGAAAAAAAAAGATAGACATGCATGCATTCGCCGGATAAACACTTCCCTCTCTCTTTTTTGGAACTCCCTTAAAAGAAAGAAAAAAAGCTTTAAAAAAATTGAAATTGCGATTATTGCTTTTCACAAAAAAGGAAAAGAAGAAAGCATCTTATTAAAATTTGGAACATGGATTAATTTTTATTTTTGAAAAAGGAAACTAAACAATTTTTTGTTACATTCATTTTTATGGGGGATTTCTTCCGTATATAAATGCAAATATACGCAGTTAAAAATGAAGGAAAATAGTTTTGCAGGAAAAATATTTTTTTCCATGTTTTAAAAAAGGGGGTTTTAAAATATATTTTTTTATTTGTGTTTAATGCAATTTTAGTTTAAAACAAGGAGTTAAAAAATCGAAATTTAATGATGAAATTCTCGAAATCAAAATTTCGACAAAAGACGACGGAGTGTTTGATTTCGTTTTCATTTTAACCGTTGTTTTCGAAATGGCATAAACCTGAAAATCAGACAAAAGAACAATTGAAAAAAACCCTGATCGTCAGATTTATGCCATTTCGAAAAAAAAGTGTTAAAATAAAAATTTAAAAAAATCAAATTTCGAAATTTTACGACAAAATTTTTTTAAAAAAATCGAAATTTCGATAAATTTTTAAATTTAAAAGTTAATGTATTCACCGAAACTAATTCTCTTTAATTTTTTTAGGAGAGTTGTTCGAATTGGAAATACATATTTTAGTGGTGATGAAGTAACGGTTGTAATTGCGGGGGTACTTTTTTTTATGTCTTTTGTTCTTGCCCTTTGTACACAATATCGTGCAGGTGGAACAATTTTTCGACAAACTGTTCGATTTTGGACAATAAATCGAAATTGGCAAATTCGTGATTATAATTTTGAAACCGATGAAATTGAAGAAGAAAGTATTAATGCACAAAGAAGAAGAAATATGAACAATAATTGTAATAATATTGAAGCTGCACTTTTGCCATCCACAAATATTCCTAATAATAATTCTGACGGATCTGCTTTGCCGTGAAAAAAAAAAACCTAATTCATTTATAAATAAATTTTTTGCTTTATTTTTTAAAAAAAATAGTGAAATTGCAAAAATAAAAAGTTTAAATAACAAAAAAAATAAGTTTTAAAAATTCTAATAAATTAAATATTAATTTCTATTGATAAAAAAAATATTAAAAATCGAGAAATGTTTGTATTATTTTTGATTAATTAAAAAAATTTATTTAAATTTATGTTGAACCATTTTCTTGTGTGGCATCTGAAGCAGCAGCAGTTTCAGATGTGTCAACAATTGGATCATGAGATTTTGAAGGTAAATGTGGAACTTTAAATTCAACATTATCATTTGTTGCAGAAATATCTGGTAAATCATTTGGTGCCGTTTCAAAAGAAGTTTCTTTTGTTTCTTCACCTTCTTCAGTTTCAGCTTCTTCATTTTCATGTTCACCACTTTGTACAATTTCTTCTTCTTCCTCTTCCTCTTCAGCTTCTCCACCGTCTACATGATGTCCACCAACATTGTTATGCCCTTCTTCATCATCAGGTTCATCAATAATTGGTTCAACTCCGCCATTTTCATTAATAATATCTTCATCGTGTTCGCCTTCAGCTTTGTCATTTTTTTCTTTGCCTTCTTCAGCTTTTATTTCTGCCGCATGTTTAATTGCTTCAACATCAGCATCCAAAAGAGGAGCTGAAAAAAAAATTAAAATATATATATAAAAAATTTAATCAATAATCGTATAATAAAAAAGGGGATTTATTAAAGATAATTCAAAATTTCAAGTTTTTTACTGTAACATTCCTTCTAAAACAAATACAGGAAAAACTGTTATTTTTTGTGACAAAACAAAAAAATAATCTTTTGTTGTTATTTAAAAAAAAAAAGAAACTCACTTTCTTCATCACTTTTAACATTTAAATTTGGTTCCAATTTAGCAGATTTTTCTTTTGGCTCATCTGGAATTCCATCAGCAATTTCGGCTTCAGCACTTCGTTTTGCCATTATATTTTTTTGGCACAAATTTAACAAACTTTTAAAAATAAACTTTACTTTTTTTAAAAAAAACGCGCGCAAATTCGTTTTTTTACTAAAAAGCAAAACAAAAAAAAATATAAAATAAAATAAAAGGAGAGTGTTACAAACTAACTAAATGGCAGAGTCGCAACAGCAAAGAAAGCAAGCCAGCAGCAGCAGTCAAAGCCAAAGGGGGGAAAGAAGAAAGAAGGCAAAATGAAGAAAAGTCGAAAGAGTATGAGAAAAAACATAGACGAAAAAGAAGGAAGGAAAAGAAACGGCTTTTTATTTGTTAGCCTTGAAAGAGAAGAAAGAGAGAGAGTGCCGTTAACGTTGTTCATCACCCATCAGACGGATTTTTACGAGCTCATTCCTTTTTTTTGTCTCTCTGTCATCGTTGCCTATTACACATGCGCAATAAGTTAAAAAATAATGCCATTTTTGTTGTCTCTTTTTTTTAGTAATAACATTTTTAAAAATTTTATACAGTCGTCATGCCAACCATCATAAAAAAAATAAAACATTCCATTGTTGTTAAAAATCATAATTTTACTTAACAATAATTATTTCAAAGAAAAATTCAACAATGACATAACGTTGTAGTTTTACGTGTTATAAATATATTTTTTCTTGAAGAAAGAATGGAAAAAAAATTTTAAAAAATTGTGCTGTTTATCTACATTAAGAAAAAACTATTTTTGTTACCGTATACCATGAAACTCTTGGAAAAAAAATTCGAAACTATCGGTTTTGGCGGATTCCTACACATTTAAAAAAAAAAGCGATAAAATACATTTTTCATTTTATACGTTTATTTTGAAATGGCATGAATCTGATGATCAAGCAAATGAACAATAGAAAAGATCTTGATCATCAGGTTCATGACATTTCGAAAAAAACGTTAAAAATGGAAAATGTCTCAAATCGTTTGCTCCCTTTAATAAAAAATACCCACATCAAATTTTTTGAATCAATGATTATGAAACCTTGTTATAAGATGACCAGAAAACACCTTTGGCAACAGAAAACAGCATGTTGCTTGAACAATGATATTAAATGGTTTTAAAAACAAGGAAATACCAATTATTTGAAAACGAAATTTTTTAAATTCCACTAAAGAAATGTTGTTTACAATTTACAAATCTTCAGCTTTAAAAAATAATCTATACTAATTAAGGTTGCGTTAAATGTTTTAAAATTTTGTGAATATTGCAGAATTTTTAATCTTAATTAAAGCAAGAAAAAGTTAACGTTTGCCGTTACTTACTTTTTCTAAAAAAAACTTACCACTGTTACCTCCTAAAAGTTTAATTAACCGCAGTTATAAAAAATGTCACTTGAAAATATACAGTGTGCTTCAAAAAAAATCGCATTACTTTTATTTTTCATCACAAAAAAAACCTTTGAAAAAAAACATTTCATACAAAAACCAATAATAAGAAAAAATTTACAAAGAAAGCAAAAACAGTTTTCTGTGTTTATCTTCATCAATGCCAGCAAAATGAATATTCGGAATAAGCCAATTATGATTTTCAGTTTCAACAATTTCATCAACAATTGTTTCAAGAAGAATTTTATAAGCTTCAGAAATTAAACGAGAAAAATAAAGACTTGATTTTGTAATTTTATTTTTCTGAAACCAAAAATATGTAATTTAAAAATATAAATAAAATTAATTACCTTTAAAAAGTTAAAAAATGTTTTAATATCAAATTGTTCTGGAATATCCCATAATTCAAATTCTTCAATCTTGAAAAAATGAGGAAATTTCAAAAGTTCATTGACAGTTCTGGTTGTAATAATTGAAAGTTTTGGGGAAGCACCGTGGCAAGTGCTCAAAAAATTGGATTAAAAAAATATGATAAGAATAAACTTACAATGAAAACTCTTTAATTTTTGGAAGAACTTGAATTAATTTTTCAAAAGGAACAATTGAACCATCATCATTCATTACAACAAAACTACGAAAAGAACCAATTTTAACGTTTGAAGAAATGAATATAAATTCATTATATGAAATAATTTGATTATGAAGAACTAATTCAGTTGCATTAATTTTATAAAAATATTTGAAAATTGTAGAAAAAGCCTTTAAATTTTTGTTACAAGAAATTTGGATTTTATCAGTAATCCATAATTTGTAAGATAAATTTGTAAAATTAACAGGTTTTTGAAATTCATTCGAAACTAGGCACCATTCATTTTCAGGAGAATAGCATAATTCTTTAATCACAATAATTGAATTTTTAGAAAAGAAATATTTGCATGTTTGAATCAATTTTTGATATAATTTTGAATTTGATGGATTTTTTGTAATATAATAAATGATTGAATCGGGCAAAGACCAATTTTGGGGGAGAAATGGACCTTTGAAATAAAGCTTTTCAGAAGGAAGAATCATTGAATCTTGAATTTTTTTATTGTAATTGGAAGACATCGAAATTAAATGTTCAGATTTCTTTTTCTCGGAAGTAAATTTAATGAAAATGAAAAAGTAGTAAAGATATGAGAAGAGTAAAGGGTTGCGTAATAATTATTACAAAAAAATATTAAATGAAGTAGATCCAAAAATTGGCAGCGAAAATAATTAATCAATTTTTTATTCGGTATTTTTCATTCCTTTCTTTTTCTTCAAAGGTGTGAAAGTATCCCTTTTTTCTATAGATAACAATATTCTTTTATTGTTATTCGCTTATATTTGTAGAGTTCACAGATTACCTTCCCTGGTAAGACTATTATCTCAACTAGCAAAATTCAGTCCAATAATAAAAAGATTTTTACTGATTTTTGTCAATGAAAATGAATTCATTGCAAATTAAATTTTGTTAAATAAATAAGAAAAAGAATGTTGAAATCTGTAAAAGTTTATATTATACTTACCTTTAGAGGCGTTTCGATCGTTTCCTCTGTTAAAACCTAAAATGCAGACTTTTTGTTTACACATCGCTAACATGGAACCTGTAATTTTCGTATCCATTATAAACAGACACTATATAATACTACAGTAATAATCTGTATTGTGCAACTTATGATCTTTGATTATGTAATCAAAAAAATAATTTGTTCAAAAAAACATTTAATCCCTCACGTCTGAATCAAAAACAAGGAAGAGCGGTGATTTTTACGTTCAGACGTGCCCTGTAATTACAGGGCACGTCTGAACCAAGCGGTGATTTTTTTTTTCTAAGGGCGCCCCCCTTGACTCCCCGCTGCGTGTCTCAGTTGGTCGCGCGCCAGGTTGCGACACAAAATGAACGAAAGGGTTCGATTCCCCTTTATGACAAAAAAAATTCATTTACGTTAATTTTAATTTAAAAAAGCATTAATTTAATACATTTAAAAAATTTATTAATTGTGGTAAAAAAATGTATCGAAAATTGGCTTTTATCATAATTTTTTTACATTAAATTAAATTTTTTATTAAAAAGCAAAAAGTGAAAGTGTAACTCATTTTTTTCTTTAAATATGAGTCAGAAATAACTAAGCATTAACGTTTTGGAAAATTTTTATTTTAAAACAACTAAAAATTTGTAATTACATTTTTTACAAAAATTTATTGGAGTTTTAAATTTGTTTTTTATCGATATCCTTTTTTTTTTGTAAGCTGTGAATATTTTTTCACTTATTTGTTGACATGGATGAATTTTTGCGAGATAAAAGACGGCCCGTGCTTGGTGAAGATTCCGACAATGAATATAAAAAAATTAATTTAAATCAAAAACTTTTTACGGGAATAAATGGTATTTATGTCAATAAAGTCCATGTTGATACATCAAACTCGCATTTGAAGAATGAAGTGACCGAAAATATTATAAAATATTCATCACCAGACCTTAGGAAGGAAAATTCCTTAGTACTTAAATCATTTTGATTGCTAAGTTTGCAATCAATCCAAATGATTAAATAATTCAAAACGCAAATTCGATTAGAAATTCTTGTTTGTGAGAAAAGTTGAAAGAAAAAATGTCAAACAAAACAGTCACTAAACGAAAAAAATTCTTTTTGCTTTTTTTGCGCATAAAAAAATCCGAATATTGATTTTCCTTCAATTCTTTTTGCATTAATAATAACGAATTTTCGATACATTTTTTTACCACAATTAATAAATTTTTTAAATGTATTAAATTAATGCTTTTTTAAAATAAAATTAACGTAAATGAATTTTTTTTGTCACAAAGGGGAATCGAACCCTTTCGTTCATTTTGTGTCGGAACGTGGCGCGCGACCAACTGAGACACGCAGCGGGGAGTCAAGGGGGGCGCCCTTAGAAAAAGAAAAATCACCGCTTGGTTTAGACGTGCCCTGTAATTACAGGGCACGTCTGAACGTAATTAGGGGTTTCCAACGACGGTTTTAGGTTTGATCTGAAAAATAAAAATACCTGAAAGACATGTTTTTCGGGTATTTTTGTTTTGTTTGCAAAAACTAATGCATCTACAAATCTTTTAAACATTCTGTATTTTTTAAAATTTCCATTCTGCAGTTACAGTATCGCTTTTGTTAGTGTTTTTATAAATTAAACTAAACTTTATACATTTTTCATTGTTGTAAACGTTCGATTCGGTTTGTAGTAATTTTTATTTTTCAAACGTTAAAGTTGCTTCAACCATTTTTTTTTAAATAAGTTGTTTTTGTTACAAAAACAGTTATAAAAGTGTGTTGAAAAAAGTTTTGTGTGTTTTTTCGACACACTTTTTTTTATCTCGCTTCTTCCTTTTTTTCCTTCTCTCTCTCTTTTTCTCCTCTTTCTATTTTTCAACAATGGCAAAAATCAAAAAAAGAAGTTCAAAAACTGTTCAAAAAAGGAAATGTCATGATTTTTTGGAAGAAAAATTAAATTAATTGTGCTTTTTTGTTTTTTAAAAGAAATAATATGTCTCTTTTGGAGGAATATTTTAAACTGTATACAAATAAAGCTATTATTGCAATGATTATGATATTGCTTGGTGTTGCAATAATATTATATATTATTAAAAGAATTAATGAAGCATTAGATCCATCTGCACAAGAAGAAAATAATGGAAAGATTAAAGATGATAAAATAGATGCACCAATAAAGATACAAAATTGGAGTGAAAAAGATTTTAAAAAATTTGTAAGTTTTTTCTTTTTCTTTGTTTTTTTTTAACATTGACTTTTTTTAGCAACGTCGAGATTTAATTGATCATTATGGCTTTCAATTTCGATGTACACTTTTCTTTCCAAAAGGTAATCCAAGATATCAGGATAAATTTACTTTTAATATAAGAAATGATGCAGAAATTCAACAATGTTTTGTTGATATGTTTAAACGACAAGCTGATTGCAGTCCAAATGGTGAAATACTCTTTGAATATCCTGATATTTTAATTATTCGAAAGGCAATGGATAGAATGACAGAAGATGTAAGTGATTATATACGTGTTTTATTTTATATATGCTTGTTCTAATGATTTTAGCTTCGAGATATGGCTGAAATTCGTTCATATTCTGGTGGTACAAATGTATATGCACCATTTGCAGGAATGCATTTAATGCAAACAATTAATCTTCCAGCACTTTCTCATCATATCATTGATAAAAAAATTAATAATGATGAACCATTTCGTCGTAGTCTTGATATCTATCTTACACTTCTTTGCACAAAATTTACTGAACCTTTTTATTTGGATTATAAATGGAAGCCTCGTGCAGCAGAAAAAGAAGAAGATGAAGCAGCAGAAGAAGAAGAGCAACAAACAACAGCAACATTGGAAGTTCAAGAAGAAGAAGAAAAGCAAAAAGATGCTGCAGAATTAAAATCCAAAAAAGAAGGAGTTGTAACTGTAGAAGATGAAACATGTTGAGTAGCTTTGTTTTTTTATTCTTTGTTCTTTTTATCATAACTGTATTAACTCTAAAGCATGTGGAACATGATGATAGATAAAAAAATTTTTGTAACCGTTTTTTTGCTGACTTTTTTTAAAATTCATTCATTCAAAAAAAGCTTTGTTTAAAAAAAGGACGCCCTCAACTTTTGTTCCATTCTTTCAATATATTCCAACATTGTTGCCCCAGGACACATCTCTTTCAACACAAAGTCCATTTTTAAATATATAATAATAAAAAGTTTTTTTTGGGAAGTCTAAAAAAGAAAGCAGTAGTAGTCATTCTTTTTTAGCAGTTTTTCAAAAACAGTTAAAAATGGCTGTTGTTGCTCCATCACCTGTTAATTTAAAGAATTTAAACAACAATAATAATAATAATGGAACAGATGAAAAATGTATTTGTGAATTATGTGAATGCGGGTTTGTATTACTGTAATTGATATCTAATTAAAAATTTTAGACAACATCATTGCCCCCATGATGTTGGATTACAAATTGGTAATGGTAAAGTTTCAAATGAAACAGAATATGGAAATATGTTTGTCCCAAAGGGTGCTGTTCTTACAAATCCAATTCAACGTCCAAAAAGTAATTTAGCAAATGAAGGTGATATGGCACAAGATACAACACATTTAGGTTTATTTATAAAATAAAATTGTGCTGTTGTATAATTAACAACACTTTTTAGTTGATTATCGTCCATGGGATGTTCAAAAGCAGCAAAGTTATAAACCTCAAAATGATTATTTAAGACCTGAAGGAGATTTTGATGCGACAACAACGAATCAAGCCGATTTTACACGGAAGCAAGGTGGCCGACAAGGATTAATTAAACCCCAATCTGGTGGACAACGTTTAAATGGGACCTTTGAAGGCGTTACAACAAATAATGCAGATTTTACGGGGCAACAGGGTTCACGACAAGGGCTAATTAAACCAAGATCCGGTGGACAACTTGGTGGAGATGGTCCATTCGATGCAACAACAACGAATCAAGCAGATTTTACAAGGAAGCAAGGGGGTAGACAAGCTCCTTTTAAACCTCAGTCAGCTGGCCAAAGGGCAGATGGAGCATTTGAAGGCGTTACAACAAATAATGCAGACTTTACGGGGCAACAGGGTTCAAGGCAAGGGTTAATTAAACCAAGATCCGGTGGACAGCTTGGATACGATGGTCCCTTTGATGCAACAACAACGAATCAAGCAGATTTTACACAAAAACAAGGTGGCCGACAAGGAATGATAAAGCCTCGATCTGCAGATAATCGTCCAACTGGAGCTTTTGAGGCAACAACAACAAATAACGCGGATTACACAGGTCAACAAGGTTCACGTCAAGGTTTAATTAAACCAAGATCCGGTGGACAGCTTGGATACGACGGTCCATTTGATGCAACAACAACGAATCAATCAGATTTTACAAGGAAGCAAGGTGGCCGGCAAGGAATGATAAAACCTCGATCATCTGGCCAGAGGGCAGATGGAGCGTTTGAAGGTGTTACAACAAATAATGCAGATTACACGGGACAACAGGGCTCACGACAAGGGTTAATTAAACCACAATCATCTGGACAACAACGATATGGTAATGATATTCCATTTGAAAATACAACAACACATCGAGCAGATTTCTTTCAAAAACAAAGTAATCCAACTCGTCCAATTCGACCTGGAACAGAGCAACAACTTCGTCCAAATGGAACCTTTGATGGAACAACCGTTCATCGACAAGATTATAAAGTTTTTGATAATGAAAGAACTCAACCATTTCGCCCAAAATCTAGCCGATACTTAAATGATGCTCCCTTTGATGGAGTTACAGAACATCAAGCAAATTTTGATAAAAAATCGCCAAATTCAATTAGCAAAAGCTTTCGACCTTCCGAAGAATATCGTCCAAGCAGTCAACCCTTGGATGCCCGAACAACTTATATGAGAGGATTTACTCCTAAAAATGGTAAGTAAAAAATTAAAGGGGATTCAATGGGTTCAGCGAAAATTAAATAATGGATATTGAAAAACAGAAAATTTTTTATGAGCATTTTTGCCGTAGATTTCATTCATTAATTTTGAAGGCATATTTGTTTTGACTTTGAAAAAAGATTCGATTTCACACATGAAAAAAATTATTTGGATTTCCGTTTTTGTCTGAAATTCAAAGTCAAAATTGAGTCTTTTTATATCAAATTTAACATTTTTTCTGGTGTTTCCTAAAAGTTTTTTTTTTTTTTAAAAAGTTTTCGGATTTTTTTTTTGAAGAAAATGTGATATTGAAAAACGTCACAAGAAATTTCAATTTTGACATTTTTGATTTCGGTTACGTTTGCTTTTAAAATGCTTTTATAATTTTTCCGATCCCTTTAAGATTTGTCTTACAGTTTAAAAAAATTTTTGTTTGACTAACTTTTCTAATTTTCCAAACCACAATTATAGTGATCCAAAGAAATTCAAAAGCGGCATCATTTTTCTTTGCATTTTACGGCTCTTTAAAACTTTGGAATTTCTGACATTTTATTTTTTCAAATAAAAACATTCGCATCCTTTTTTGACCTTTTTTCGATTTTTCCCATCCAAAAAACATATTTCAAAATTTGTTTACGTAAACATGTTTTTACAAAATATCTGCGATATCCATTTCTCTTTTTTAGCTGAAAAAGCAACCCCATTTCGGCCAAAAGAAGAGCTTCAACAATCAACTGATCCTTTTAATGCATTAACAACACAACAGCACGATTTTACAAGCAAAGATATTGAAAAACCATGCCCCGCCGAAATGGCTTTAGCAAATCGGTAAGACATTTTTAATGACCTTTTTAAAAACTAAACAAAATGTGTATTATTTTTTTCTCTTTTTTGCAGATCATTTCGTTATACAACGACACGACAGGGACATCGATTCTATAAACGTACAGGTCTCAACAATCAAGATAGCTTTGGTCGAATGGCAGCTGTACGGGGTTAAAAAAAATATGTATGTGCACATTTTTTTGCATTTTTTTGTACAATGTGATGCGTGTATTTTTGTCAATCAAATAAATGTCTATATTTTGAAATCAAAAAATTTGTTTATCGTTATAGCTTGAAAAAAAATTTTCATATGAATGATTTTAATTTTGTGAACAGGGTTGTGCGATAGTCGATATTCTGAAAACCGATATCGATATTCGATATTTTATATCGGTCTAAAATTTTTCGATATCGATATTCGATATATCGCACAACCCTGTTTGTGAATCTAAGTTAAATTAAATAAAAGGTCAGGCAGGTCAGGCGCTGAATTTTTGTATACTTTTTTATAAAACTTGTTTAACACTGTAATTTTTTTTGTGTCCAAACAACTTTTGTCTTTTTTAAAACCTTAAACGAGACGAACTCCGTTTTACATTTTGTAAAAATAGAGCTTTTGAAATACATGGATAAGAAAAAAACCTTATTTTGCCTGATTTTAAAGGTTGCGTGACGAAAATGTCGTTCATTCTTTGTGCTTTCCTTTTCACCAAATTTTTTTTACCTCTCCCCCCTGAGACGTCATATCTGGACAGCCCCTTTTATTAAATGACCGTACCGCCTTTGATGTGCGGCAAAAAGTGCCTTTGATGTGAAGGGGTAAAACGAAAATACGCATGACGTCATATCTGGACAGCCCCAAATGAAAAAAATAGTTCAGCTCCTTTACCTCATTTTTAGCTCTAATAAATACCTGATTTTCATGTTTTATCATAAAAACAATTTTGACACACTTATGACCAAAAGCTATTTTTTGCTTCTTGAGTTCAATAGGCACCTACTAAAATGCGGTAGCGGTAGTAAAAAAACAGATGCAGAATTTACTTAAACAAAAATTGGCCTCAATTTTCAGAATCAGCATAAAATTCTGGACAGAATCGACATTTACAGTAAAAAATACTACCGCTACCGCATTTTAGTAGGCGCCAGTTCAATATAAAGCATGAATATTAATTAAAAGTTTTCTTATATTTTGCATTAGTATGTCACGGCTACTGCTTTGTTTTCCCAAACTGCAAGCCACAACAAATTTTGCAACAAAAACACGCCTTTTTTTTCCAAACTCGCTTGTTTATTGCTTTTTCGTCGATTTTCATGTAGTTCTTTTTAATGCTATTTATAGCTTACAAATATTCATAGAAAAAATTTGTTTATTTTGTGTTGCAGTTATTAGTTTATATTTATTTAATTCAATAAAATATTCTCCGGTAAGCCATTAACTATAATAAAGAAACTCAATATTTTTTAAATGTTTGTTTCTTTACCCTCGTGATTTTTTCAAAGTCTTTACTTTTTGCTTTTTTTGAACACCAAAAGAAGAAAAATTAGGACAAAAAATGCATAAATATCCTTCGGAACTTTGGATTTTCTTTCTGTTTTGATCAAAAAAGTTTTTTTTATTATTTTTTTACATTGCGGCAAAACAAAGTAAGTCTATTAAAATTTTTTCCGCCGTCTCTCAAAAAAATTTTTTTATTGCAGCATTTTTGTAGAAAAAACATTATGCCAAAAACAAGTTTGCGTAAAAATTTAGACAATGCACTTTTTTTAAACAATGCTTGCAGTAAATTTTCATACAGTGGCACTCAACGTATCCTGACTCTAGCATCCAAGCGCCCAAAAGGAAGGTACTTGAGTGGCACTTGAGTGCTTTTGAAGTGCCTTTGTATTGCCGAACCTTTTGCCCAACCCAAAAACGAAAAAAAGAAGTTGCACTTATTATTCATAGTTTTTATTTTAAAGTTAATTTCTGCTTTTATTATATTTTACTTTTTTAACTTAGAAAACATGTTCAGCTTTTTTCGTTAGAAAAAAAAGAATTTCCAATAAAACCTCTAAAGGGCTTTTTCTCACTAGCTCAAGAGCTGATAAAAAAAAAGTGGATGCTAGAGTCATGTAATCGCACTCAAAAGTTTTTGCCCATTAAAAATTTTGTTTACTAAAATTTGCCAAAAAAAAAACAACACAACACCCGCCTTGTTTTTTTGCGCATTTATTTTCGTCGCTCTTCTCTCTTTTTTTGCTTTCTTTTTCATTTTTTTGATGTTGCCTTTTTATTTATTTGCTTCAGTCTATGGCAATCGTGTTGATCATCGTTACAAAAAATTTGTTAGTCGTTCACATGCCTGTCTCTCTCCAATGTTTCTTTTTGTTCACAACTTCGCAAATTTATTCTTCCATTTTTATTTCTTTTTGCAGAAAAATATTTCTTTAATGTTTTCTTTGCCTCTGTTTTTCAAATTTTTTAACAATCACATGCATTTTAGCAATATCTAATTTAATTTGTGATTAAGCACTAAATTCATTGCCCGTTTTAGTCATTAGCTATTATCCATTACCTGCATTACCAGTGATTATATTCATTTGTTGATACTATTCAGCAACATGTAGATTAGCATGATTATCATTTCCATCATCTTTGTTCGAAATTCTTAATTCATTCTGTATAAGTAACTTTAGCCGTTTGGTCTACTATTATTTTTCTTGTATTTGGGGTGTTTATTTTATTAATTCGGTTGGTTTACTCTTTAACTTTATCAGTGTTTCATCAAAAGGATGTTTTAGAAAAAAATGGATAGACGACGGGATACATATAGTGGAGGTTATAGATCGTCACGTACATATTCAAGTGATTCACAATCGTCTCGTAGTTCTCGTGACGGTGGTGCTCCATATCGCGGACGGGGTGGAGGAGGAAGAGGCGGTGGTCGTGGTGGATATGGAGCCCCTGGTGGCCGTTCTGGTGCCGATGATTCTACAACTTCTGGTTTACCTGCACAACAACCTCAGCTTTTCACAATTCCAGAACTTGAACAGCTTCCACCTGTCCCACCAAAAGGTACAGCAACTGTCCGTACAAATGGATATGAAATTGATGTTTCTAAGGCTAAAAAAGCCTACCAATATGATATTAAATGGACTGGTGAAAGCAAGAAAGGAAAGAAATTCGATATGAATAAGCAGACTAAGGATGAGTAAGCTGATTAATACTGTATATCGAACAATTATTAATTCTTGTGATTTTCTAGTGTTAAATTCCAACTTAAACAGAATGCACTTTTGTCTGTCTTCTACAAAACTATTAATCAATACAAGGATTTCTTCCGCATAACTGAAGGTGATGAACAATATGCATACGATTCTGGTAGCATGTTTTTCTGCCAAAGGAAGTTATTGAATGATGAAGAAGTTCGTACTTTTGATATTGATGTTGTAAGTTTTTGTTGACATAAATTATATAAATCCAAAATTTTTCCTTTTTTAGGAAAAATTCGATCAATGTGTAAAAGATTACTATCCTTCACTCATTGGAGCAACAGCAGAAATTCGTTGTACTCGTGAAATTCTTCCTGATTCGCTTAATGGTGACCTTGAAAATGATCGTCCTGCTATTCAATACTTGGAACTTGTATTTAGTCAAGCTCAGCGTCGAGGGTGTGCTTTTTCAGAGTTTTTATACTCGGTTAATAATGCTTTATTTTTAGGGGGAGTTATCTTTCCTTTGGAAATCGTTTTTATGACCGTAATTCTAAAGAAGAAATTGAACGTATGCCTTTGATTTTAAAAGAAGGTGTTACTCGAAGTATTCGAATTATCGGTGAACCATCTGATAAGAAACTTATGGTCCAAATGGTCCCAACTAAAGCCACATTTTACGATGATCAATCTCTTGAACGTCTCATCGAACATTCAATCAATGGAAGAATTACTGACCTTACGCATGATTATAAACGCAAACTTGCTTCAAATGCAATTAAACATATTTGCCTTGAAACAACTCATTTGGAAAAAAAAATTTTGCTTGTTGCTGCTGGACTTACTACTGACGCAGCGAATCGATGTTTCTTTGAATACAATGGTAAAAAAACGGATGTTGCTGAATACTTTCGTGAAAAGTATAATATTCGACTTCGGCATCCTGATCTTCCATGTGTTATTGAAAAAAAAGGAAGAGATAAATCTTTGTATCCTATTGAACTTCTCCGTGTTCCTGAAAATCAACGTGTTCCAAAAGCTAAGCAAGGAAATGAACTGGTAATAATTTTATTTTACTTACGTTTCTGATTCATAATCCTTTTTAGAATTCTTTAATTATTCGTAAATGCCAAATGCTTCCTTCTGTCGCTGTAGAAAAGATTGAAAAGAATCGTGAAGACGCTGATATTCTTAACTCTAACCTCATTATCAAGAATACTGGTGCTCGTGTTTATCCAAGTAAACTAGTTACTGCACCTGCAAAACAACTTCCTACACCATCCATCATATTTAAAGATACTCAAAAAACTTTAAACAATGGTGTTTTTGGCATGCAAACTGGTGATAAATTTATTCGTCCTGCAACTGTTAGAAAAATGGCTTGCATTCTTGCTAGTAATAGATTGGGACCTCGTAAAGCTGAAGATTTTGTTAATCAATTCCTTCGTCGTCTTCAATTATACGGTGTTCAGGTTGATAAGCCAGATTTCTATGATTGGTCAAATCCTGATCGAGATTACGAACGTCTTGAAGATTATGCCAAAAAAGGTTATGATTTTGCTTTTATTATCGGTTTGTTTTTTTTGTACTTCCCTTTGACATTCTTAATACCAATGTTTTAGGTGATACCGATCAATTGCATCACGGAATGAAGCATATAGAGCTCAATACAAAATTAACAACACAGCATGTAAAAACAAGTACTGTTTTGAAAGCTAACAATACTGTCCTTGATAATTTGGCGTATAAATTTAATTGTGGGTTGTTTATCCTTTTTATCTTTTTTTATGTTCTCCTTTTTTTAGTAAAAGCTCGTGGTGTTAATTGGGAACTTGGTTCTGATTCTGCACTTATTTCAAATCTTCAAAATCGTGATCTCTTGAAATCTCTTATGCAAAATACTTTATTCTTTGGTATTGATTTGAGCCATCCTGTTGGTAGAGCTGACCCAAATTTAAAACCAGAACATGTTGATCCAACCTGTGTTGGCTTTGCTTCAAACGTAAGTTGTTTTCTTGTTTATTTTATTTGTATACTTCTTTTTTAGTTATACAAAGGTCAAGCAAATATGTCCAAAGGTGATTTTGGTTATCAAGCTCCACAAAAGACAATTGTAAATGCTGCTTTACTTGAAGCAAAATTTAGTGCATCAATTAATGCATATTACCGAAATAGTGGTCGTTTTCCATCTTGGATTGTTGTTTATCGTTCTGGTCTCTCTGAAGCTGAAGTTCAAAAAGTATTTTTTTCTTTATCTTTTTGATACTGTAGTTAATTAATTTTTGATATTTTTAGGTTCAAAAAGAAGAAGTCCCTGTTTTGAAAGCTACAATTGATAAACTCAAAGCTCAAAATGCTGAATTTAATTCAAGTGATGTAAAACTTACTGTTATTATGGCAAATACCAAAACCAATTTCCGTTTATTCAAAGATGAAATTGATAGTCGTGATAAAGCTGCTCTACAAAATGTTCCTTCCGGCACATGTGTCTATGAAAAGATTGTTTCACGTCGTGTTCCATCTTTCATTCTTGTTGCTCAACGTTGTTTGATTGGTACTGCTCGACCTGCCGTTTACCATGTTCTTGAAGGTGCTGATGCTTTTCCACTTGATCATATCCGATATGTCACTTATTGCCTCTGCTTCTCACATGGTATTGTTGCATCTCCTACAAAATTACCTGGTCCTCTTGTTAGTGCTGCAGATTTAAGCAAAAGAGCTCGGAATAATTTCCGCCAGCATAAATTCAATGGGTAAATAATTTGTTTATTTTTTTAAAGAATTAATTGATTTTATTTTTAGCATTGATGATACTGCAAGTGTAAATAGTAGTGATTCTGCTCGATACCGTCAAGGCCAAGGTGATATTTTGACTGAAGAAGAAAAGAAGCAGCTTGATTCCAAAGAAGCAGAACATTATGATCAACTGAATAATATTCTCAAAGCTGCAATTGAAGAAGGTCGCTTCTGGGCATAAATCCATTATTGCTGTTCTCTTTTTTTAACTCCACTTCATTCCGTTCTTTTTTATTTTAATGCTTTGATACTCGTTATGAAAATTTTATCCTTTTTACACATGTCTTTCTTTTACATTCTTTAATTTTGTATATTCATTTTTCTCTTTCAGAATGTATCTCATACTGCTTGCCATAGCCAAAAAAAATCTGCCTTAAAGTTGCCAAATATTTTCTAAAAATTATTTTGGTTATTATTATTTTTGTGTTGTTTTTGAGTATTTCTCTTTTCTTTGAAACTCAATAAATCTTATATTATTTTAAATAAGTTTAAAGTTTACATTTTATTTTTAGAGAGAATCAAAAGTGGTTTGAAAATGTTAAAACGAAAAATTTAACCCCCTTCAAAAACACTATTAATTATCAAAAATATTTGAAGTACTATTATCCCTGAAAATAAGTGGGAAGTCTTTGTCTGCTTCTTTAAATTATTATTGGGGTGGGTGAGAAGTACAAACAATGTCAAAAAAATATATTAAAGTTTGTTTTTGTTACAAAAAAAAACTTATTGCTGAAATCTTTGAGGCTATTTACTTTTTGTAAGCTGCTGCTTCTAAAAGTAGGATGGGGAGGAAAAGAGAAAGAATGAGTAATATTCTGCAACTGCGGAGGCGAAGAGAGAGAATTAAAATCTTGGTTTTTTTGTCAACAATAATGCTTCTGTTGTATTTTTTTGAGTGGGGGAATATTTTTTTTGCTAGATGTTTTTTATGTTGAAATAATATCACCAACGGATATATAAAAGATACCTAAAAAGATTTGTTTTAAAAAATACGTTTTAGCGTTTTTTGCGCGGTTATGCAAAAAGTTTTTGAAGAAAAAAGGTGGAGTTTATTTTGTAGATTTTTTTTTCACTTTCTCTGTGTCGATCAACGTTGATGACAGTCAACAATGTTTGAGAGTTTACTTAAGGATTTGGAAAAAGAGGAAAAGAAGAAAAAAGAAGAAAAGAAGGCTTACTTGTTTACTTCTTACGTTAGCAAGCGTAATCAAAAAAAATTATAAGGAAAACAGAAGGAAAAAAGAATAAAGTTGAAATCTCTTTTTCTATCATTCTACCAATAAGATTTAAAATATCCTCTTTTTTTCCAGTGGGCGAAAAAAAACCTGATGAAAGAAAGGTAAACGTGTGTATTTTTATTTAAGAGAGAGGGAGCGTGTGATCCCTTCATAGTCGTTTTTTATGTTATCCTTTCTTTCTTCCTGTTGAAAGCTGACTGGCAGCATTTCAACAGGAAGCTTTTCTTTCATCACTCGTTTGCCTCTCTCCATTCACTCTCTTAAAGTTGATCCCGTTCCATTTAAACTTTCCTATTTTTTTTGATATTTCCTTGCTCTTGATTTTATTTCTCTTTTGAATTTTTTAAGATAAACCAAAGCTCTTGCTTTTTTTTTCTTTGTGTCTGTCAATTAAAGAAAAAGTGGCCCCCAAAAAAAGTTTTGAGAAATTTTTGCTGCAAAAAAAAAAAGAAAATTTTTCCGTCATTCATTTTTATCGTTAATCTTCGACGCTTGCATTTTATTCGGGTCATTTTCTTTTTTTTTTGTTTCTTTTTGACAAAGTTGTTGTAAAAATTGCCAACAGCAGTAATAAGATATTTATCAGTCGTTTTGTTTTAGGTTTTTTTTTCAAACTTGTGTCACAACTTTTTTGCGTTTCAAATTTAAAAAATTATGGCTGGTAAGTTATTGAACTCTAAAAAAATGCACTCAAATATTGTCATCACTTTTTTTGCCCGATTCTAGAAATTTTAATTAAAGCTATATTTTAAAAATTTTTAGAAAGTTTAAATGTTGTTGCTGTCCAGGCTCATCCATCTCCAGATGGTGAAAGACGTACCCGAAATGGTCGATGGACTTTGGCACAACTTCGACAAACTGATGGCATTGTTCCACTTCAATCTGGTACAAATAAATTTGATTCACAAAAGGTTTGTAATTTAAATATTTTAAGTAAATGGTGGAAGTTTGATACATATTTGAAATTTTACCCTGAATCAGGTTCATCTTATTTTAATTATTTATCAAACTTCCACTCTGTTAAAAAAATGTGATTTTTTCTTCTTTGACTTTTTTGACAGTAATCAAAGATTAAACATTATCAAACAGTTATTTACCATATTTTCGTTGTAAGACATTATATAATTTGATTACTGTATTTTAAGGCTAAAAACTAACGCACTTTGCAATATGCACAAACTTCAATCAATGTCACTGTTTTTTAATTTCGCTTTTTTATTAACTTTTGTTTTTGTCCATTTATAGGGTAAAACAGCATTTGGGGCACCACGAAATACTCAAGTTGCTGTAAATTTTTCTGATGATGGAAAGCATTTCAAAGTTGAAGGCCAACAACAAAATGATACGCTTATTCGACTTCAATCTGGAACAAATAAATTTGAATCACAAAAAGTTTGTTGTTGTTTTTTGTTGCTTTAATTTAAAAGCTTTAGCTTTTTTTCACACATACAATTTTCAAGCACACCACTAACAATTTTTGAACAGTTTTATTTTTAAATTTTTGTTAAGAAATATTTTTTTACTGAAACGTTGATTTTTTTAGAAAATGACAAGCTTTGGAAGTCCTCGTGATGTTAAAGGTATAAAAAAATTTTAAAAAAAATTTTGAAAGAGGAATTTTTAGGGAAACATTTAAAACGCATTTGGGAATTAGAATTTCCAGAAGAATGCCTTGACACACAAGATTCACATCAGCATCAAAATAATCAAACAATGAATGGGTCACAAAATTCTCCATCACAATCAAGTCCCGTGCAGCAACAACAACACCAACCCAATCATCACCAACAATCACAATCCCATCAATCCCAACAACAAGATCAATTCCGCCAACAACCAGTTCAATATCAACAAAAACAATACAGTAATATTCAACGTCATTAAAAAAACATTTCTTTAAAATTTGCAACTTTTGACATTAATTTTTTTAACGGATTTAATTTTTTTTACAAACGTTTTTTTTTCACTAAATTACTACGTGTAAAATTTGGTTTTATAATTTTGTGTTAGAAATTTGATAAAAAATATTTTGGATAAAATTTTTTGTTACATTGGTTTTATTTAAAAAAAAAAATGATAACACCCTTTTATAAAAATTATGTTTTCACAATAATGAAAGTTTACATTGAACAGAATAGCAATTTCACACCTTTTTTATACAAATAAACTTTTATTTATCCAACAGTTTATATTAATTTTAAAAATTACATTTATGATAATATTGTTACTGCAGACGTTGACTTTGGTGAAAGTAATGAAAGTAAACCAGATTTAGACGAAAACAGATAATCAAATAACCATTTTCGATAACATCCTATTATTGTAAGTTTTATTATTGGATTGATTAATGGTGCAAATGAAAACAAAATAAAGATAACTTGACCTTCCCATGGAAGGGTAAGACTGGGTAAAACTAAATATAAAAGAATATCAAGACAAATAGGAAAAACGACGGTAATCACAGGAATTACAGCCTGTAAAAAAAATCTTTCATTATTCTATTCTTGTAATAAATAATTAAAGGAGGCGGACGTTTTGTTCTAGTTTCGAAATTTTGGATATTCGTGATTTTCAGCCAAACTGAACGTTTTGAAATGAAAATGCATTTATTTTGATTTTTATATTTTTCTTATGGGATGTAGAGAACTGTAAAGTTTTTTAAATTTTTCAACACTCTTAGTTTGCCTGAAAATCAGGAATATCCAAAATTTTAATCTCTGATATCCAAGATTACAAAACTGGAACAAACTGCCCGTTTCCTTTCATCACACTTAATTCGATTGTCATGACAATAGATATTTGTTTTTGATATCTATTCACATATTGACTTAACATTCCTGAATCTTTTCGAATTCGAAAAAATATTAAAATTCCACACAATATAATAACGCAGTATGCTAAAAATACACAAGAAACAACGATGAAAAACATATTTGGCCATAAATACTATAATTACTGTATAAATTTAAAAAAATGAGACAAAATTTTTATTTAAAGGGGGAGTCGCGTTTAGAATAAATTTTTTCCGTGAAAATCATGCAAATGCAATTGTTCTTTTTGCAACCTGGGAATGCACAATGACAATATATATAAAAAAAATTTATGAAAAAATTTTACTAAGTGAGACTCCCCTTTAAAAACAAATTATGAAGAGAAGCTTACCACTTCGATTACCCCATTTGGCGGTATAAAACCATTAAAATCTAAGAGGCTTCCATTTAATAAATATGTGAAATCTTCATCTGTTGTAGGCCTTTGAATTAAATAGACTACATATTGCATTGGATATGCAGCTACACCTGCAGCAACAAGTAATGTCAATCCAAGAAACATCCATTTGTTGAATTTTACTTCCCTGAAAATAAAAGAATAAATAACTCCGTAATCAGTCACTCTTCAAAGGTGACATATATACTTACCAACAGACCATAAGATAACGGTAAATAAATTGTATTAAAGCATTACCCAAAGAAAAATACAAAAAGAATAGAGTGGGCATATATACCCAAACGGCCCATGGTGAAGAAAGATATCCAACAATGCCCCGAGTTATGGTAAAAAAGACACCTTGAAAAATAATGTGCTCCTAAATTTTTATTTTTTGTTTCTTTAAAAGTGATTTTTAGTTTTGAATTATACTATACCGGTTCAAAAAAGAAAAACCATAAAGCTTGAAAAAAGTCTGTTATACAACCAAGGTATAATACTTTTTTGTAATTTTCCATAGCTTTAACAGACTTTTTGATTATTGCATAAAAAAGTAATAAGTTAATCACCATAGCTATGGGACACACAAATACAGTTATCCAAAATTTTATAGCTCCTAATTTTTCAAAATCTGTCATAGCCACCATTTCTTTGTTGAAAATGTGACGACGGAAATACTGTATTCTCGAAGGTGCTAAAAATTAGAGAAATTTAAAAATAGCAAATTTCGTGAGAAAAATTTAAAAAAAAGTCACAACGAAAAGGATCAAGTTTTACGTATTTTATAAGAAGGAAAAGTCAAATGTTTAGGTATTTCCGTTGAGCACCCTTTTCTTCCTACTTCATTGACTAAAATAATAATTTTGTTGTTTTTTTAAAAGATGGATCGAAAGTACTAAATTGGTAATACGCACCTTAAAAAATATAAAAAAAAATATAAATAAGTGCTCCTCCTCCTCCCACTTAGAAAAAAATTACAAATACCATAAAATTACTCGTGTTTTTATTTCATTTTTTTTATTTTCAGCAAAAAAATATAAAACTAACAATTTAAATTTTATATGTACTTTTTATTATTGTTCTTATGGATATTAATTTTAGAAATAGAAATAATTGCTCCCTGCATATGCATGTGTATATTGTAGTTTTTAAAAACGGGGAACTAATTTTTTTTACAAATGTTTTCTTTTTTTTTTCTCTAAAATTACTACCTATAAAGTTTGGTTTTATACTTTTGTGATAGAAATTTGATAAAAAATATTTTGGATAACAAACATTTGTAAAATTTTTTGTCCCATTGGTTTTATTTTTAAAATATTTAAAAAAATGATAACATTAAAAGTTTTTTTTTACAAAAAATACAAAGGAATAAAAAATTTTGGATATGTTTTGGGTTTTCTTTTTTCAAGAGTCCAAGCATTCATTTTTTCGAACATTTGTAGCTTAAGTATATAATTTTCATTTCATCATTGATACTGAAATTAACACCAGGTTTATCTTCAAGATTTTTCTATAAAAATTATATTAGTTTCATTCCATTTTCGAAGAAACACGGTATGAACGATCTTAGTGCTGTTATAGCTTTAGCAATATACATTATTTTTTATTGTATCATAATAATTACATATACTAAAAAATTGTAACAAAGGAGTAATATAATTAAAAAATTTTAACTTTTAAAAATCAATAAAAATTTTAGATATGTTTTGGGTTTTTTTTCTTTAGGAGTCCAAGAATTAATTTCTTCAAATATTTATGAGTAAAATAAGCGATTTTCATTTTCATTGTTAAAATGGAAACTGACATAAGCTTTGTCAGATAACTTTATTTCCTCGGATTTTCTGCTTTTGTTTTATACTAAAAGATACAGAAAAGATTTTGAATCTGATAGGACCGATCCCGAATTGGGGGCATTAAAAGCGCCAAAAACTGGTTGAAAAAAATTACGGTATTTTTATTTTTTCATTATCAGATATCTTTTTTACCAGTACCCTTACTTTTGATTTTTTTTATCAATTATTATTGATATACGAAAATTCTTCATTTTTTTTTTGGTTTCAAAGGTTTCATCAAATACAGCAATGTTGGTTTTACACACAAATGCATTCTCAAATAAACAGTACAAAAATCTGAGGGAGTGTTTAAGTATAAATTTTAGTAAATTTGTAAATTTTTCAAACTGAATAATTTTATTACTTAATTTAAAAAAATTTTAAAATTTGATAAAAAAACATAAAGCTACAATCACTTCAATCAAGCCAATTCATTTGGTGGACTGTTCGAGCCCCCTCTATTTAGGGGGACTCGAACCCTGCCGTTCTGCCCGAAAACCTGGCACTTACACCAGTAAACCATTGCAGCACGTTCTATTTGGAATAAAACTTGTACTTATCTCAAAAAATGTTAAATTGTTTGCAGATTAGGTTATAAAATGTGTTGATTAGAAAGAAATATTTTTTAAAAATTCAATAGTTAGTAATTTATGTGGTAATAATAAATTACAGTATACAAATATCAAGTCTTTTTTCATCAGTGTTTTCCCGATTCCATTTTTTCCGATTCCGATTCCACCGATTCTCGTTCCGATTCCGATTCCATCGATTCCGATTCCTCAAAAAAATTTTTGCTCAAAATGCTTCAAAAATGAGGTTTTATAATGTTTTTTGGCAGAAATACACATAATTAAGTAATAATAGACATATTTCTATCATTTGCAATCAAAAAAACTGAAAAAAATTCTTTTCCAATTTTCAGCTTTTTCACGTGGATAAAACTTAAAAAAATATTTTTTTGATTTTTGCGTTAAAACTGTCCAAAATTGATCAAAAACTATAAAAATCATGTTTTAAAACACATTCGGGCATAAAAAATCCTTAGACAACCTTTCACATAACCGAAAATGCATTTTTGTAATTACATCAGCTGGAATCGATTCCATTTTTTCCGATTCCGATCCGATTCCATCGATTCTCGTCCCGATTCCGATTCTTTCCGATCCCCTTATGAGGAATCGGAATTGGAATCGAGAATCGGGATCGGAATCGGGATCGGGAAAACACTGTTTTTCATGCTTATTTTTTTTGTAAACAAAGCATTTCTGATTTCATTTACTTTATTTTTTCTAAGTTGATTATGCAAATTATGAGTCTTTTTTACTTTTATACAATGCTTTTCTCCATCTCATTTTTTAAAACTGTAAAAATGTCATCTCCGAATAATAGCTCAAAATATTTTATGTAAGTTTATTTTTTATCTTTCTTTTTTACTAACAAACATTTTTTTAGTGATGGCAAACACAATAATAACAATGTTGCAAAAGCTGCTGCAACAAAGCTCAAAAGTATGGTTACATCTGTGCATCTTCCATCTTTAAATCGAAAGAAAAAGAATTCTATTTCAAATTCAATTGATGCTGTAGCAGCGCCATCTTCGCCACAAAAAGAAGAAAAGAAGAAAACTTCTGCAATTATTCCTATTGCTCCACCGTCTGTTTATGTTAATACAGTAAGCTTTTTAATACTTTAATATGTATATACTTTTTTAGAAACAACCATCAACAATTAAATCTGTTGGAACAGCAAAAGCAGCAACTCTTAAATCTCCACCACCACGCCCATCTCCATCTCATCCACCTAAAACAAAGAAAAAACAAGGTATGTTTCGTCTTTTAAAATTGTGTTGCTATTTTTATATATCCTTTATAGAATCAACATCTAAACAAGTATCAATTCCAATGAAAAAGAGTAAGCGTTTTGAAATATCTGAAGATGATTGGAAATTTGAAAAATTTCGTTCACAAAAATTGGATGCATTTGAAGCGTTAGTCTTTTTTCTTTACCAAAATTTTTAACAACATGTTTTTTTAGAGAATTGAAGCAACTTGAAAGTGTACAAGATGAAATGAAGCAATTGGTTGAAAAAACTTTTAATGATGAAGATTATGCAACACTTTTAGTTCAATCTCTTTTGCGAATGGTTGAAGAAGTACCAGATATTCTTAAATCGAAGGCAATGGGTGTGGATGATGCAGAAGAAACAGTTCATAAAACACATGTATGTTTTTCATTTGTTTTTTATATGTTTTTTTTTTTCTATTTTTAAGGTACAAGATATTCGAGATATTTCAGAAGAGATTGATCGAATTCGTGATCAATGCCGAGATATTCATTCACAAATTAAAAAGCAAAAGGAAGAACTTCATAAAGGTGATGATGTAACATTTTCTCGTTCAATATATATTATTATGGCATTTATAATGGATTGCTTTATTTCGGTATTTTTAAGTATTGTATGGTTTTTTGAAACTGTTACTGGAATTAAGGTTAGTAATTTTTGTGTTGTAGAATTTATGTTAAAAAATTGTTCATAGTTACTGTAATTATTATAGCTTCTTGTGCAATTAAAAAATCTCCCACATTTTAGGCACCAAAAAAACTACATGATATATCAAAATGGCCAACTTCAATTATATCTCTGCAACTTAAAAATCCTATTTCAATTCCAAATCGAACTCTATCATCAACAACGGCATCAAATTCAAAAAATTCAAGCTTGAAACAATATCAACAATGAGACGTTAAAAGTTCGTTCATTCTTATTATTACTTTTTTAAAAGATTAATACATTAATTATTTTGTTATATATCTTTGGCCTCTTAGACATATAGTTTGATACATGAAAATTTTTCAAGAACCAAAAAAATTAGTATTCTTTGAAGAACGTCTGGAAAGAATAAGAAGGGATAATAGAGTTTCTTTTTTTGTATTTTAATCAATTTTGTTAGTCTTCTTTTCCATTTTTTTTAATAGAGGTAGGTGGATTTGTTTAAGAAGTTATTTGGGAAAAGGAATTAGTCGAAAATGAAAAATGAGAAGAAAGCGGAAGGAAATATCTTATATCTTAATTGCAGAAAGCAAAATTATATATACAATTTTTTTAAAAAAACTTTCTTATTTTGTAAAAAAGTTTCATGGGGTAGTGCAATATTTTTTTAAAGATATTCTTTTTTTGTCACATGTACTATAGTAGTTACAGTAATCTATTTGGTACATATGGTTGTTGAATAATAGTTTAATTTAATTAATGTTTTCATTAATAACAAATGCCAAACTTTTCGATTGTTCAACGAATAAAATTTCATCTTTCGTTAATGTTATAAAAACATAATAAGGAAGCTATAAAACTTGACAATTACCGTTTCCCCATCTTCTTCTTTTTTTCACATGTTCAAAATTTCATTTAAAAAAAGGCTATTATTGCATTTTTCATTGTAATTTGAAAAAAAGTGTCAGGCTACGTCAGCCTCTTTCTTTATTTTTCCGGAAGTTGTTAAATATATTTTTCTGTTTTAAAGTTTAAACTTTAAAAATATGCAACTTTTCATTTATTAAATTTCAACCATATATTTTTCAACTCTCAAAAATCACATCGGAAATAGCAAAAAAATAATATAAATAAAATTATTAATATATGCTTTTCATGAAAACTTTCAATATTTTGAAAACCTAAAAAAAGTTTTAATTTAATAATCTTTGTGATTTAAAAAAATATGTTTTTTTTTTGTTTTGGAAACTTTTTAACGTCACAAAAGTTTTGTGCCAAAAAGAATCAGAAAATAAACTTTTACGGTTTTTATTTGTTTTTCAAACTTGTTTATTTTTTTTAAAACGATCTTTAAAAAACGAAGTTGTCAAAAGTAATATTTCGTAAAAAAATATTGTTTATTTTTTTAAATCAAATTTTTGTTGTTTTTCGGTTGTTTTTGCATTTGCTTAATCGCATTATTTTTCTATTTTTAAAAGTATACATTTAAAATAAGACTAATAGCAAAATTAAAAATAGTAATATAGTTTTGTGGCAGGAAAGCTTGAAATTGGTAGAAATCTTACAAGAAAAACCAATATTAAATTTAAAAAAGTTTGTGTCTGTTGCAAGATTTCTGATTTAAAAAACAAAAATATTGTTGGAAAAATTTTTTTTAATCTCAACTTTAATCCCCGTGTTTTTTTTTGAGACACTTGCTTTTTTAGAAAAAATAATTTTTATCAAAGATATCCATTTTAAATATATTCTTTGAGGCTTAACTATTTTGGGTTTATTTGATTAAAAAAATTCCAAATTTAGAAAATGTCATCTTTAGTTTTGTTCAGCTTTTGTCACTCACAAAAGTTTGCCCCGTCAAAGGTCAATTTTTTAATAATATAAAACGCTGACTTTAAAAATATTTTAGTATTTCAAGAAAAAATGACAAAAACGTGAATTTTGACTCATCAAAAAGAAAAAAACAAGTTTTTTAGCTAAATTGACTCTTTTATTTAAAATATGAGGATTTTTAAATAAATATTTCGTTTTTTTATGTTTTGTTTAAAATTTGAGGCGATTTGATCATAAAAGTCATTTTTTTTAAAACTTAACAACTTTTTAAAATTTAAATAATTTTAAAATTTAAATTTAAATTGAATTTTTAAATTTGATTGTTTCGAAAAGTGAGGCAATTTTTTTAGCCTCACTTTTTTGAGGCAATTTTTTTAACCTCACTTTTTTGAGGCAATTTTTTTAGCCTCAAACTTTTTAAAGGAATCGAACTTGCGACCGATTGTTTCAAACGCAAAAACGTTACGCCACTCGGCCATTCAAACATTAGAAGAGAAGTGACAAAACTTGCCTTTATCTGAACACGAAAAAAAAGAAGCGTTTCTTTGACAAAAAAAGGGGTTTTTTTTGTTACTTCTTTAATTATCTGTTAAATATTATCATTTTTTATTATTAAAAAGTCATTATAAGCATAAAAAGTGATGCATAAGACTTTGTTAATAGAAATAATACACAAAGTTCAAACGTTTTAGGGTTAAACACATTTTTATACACGTTTTGTTGATAATTTTTTGATATTAAAATTCAATATTAATCTAAAATAAATAAATTTGAATTTTTTTGTGTAATAAAAATATTAGCATTAACAGTAATTTTCCATTCGGTTTCTTTTTTAAGTTCTTTTTCCATGAAAAACTGGAAGGTAAAAGATAGCAAATGTTGGGTATATTTAGGTTACAAGGATGCAAATTTTTTGATGTTGGGGATACTAGTGGAAAATATTTTGAAAGAATTATAACTTTGTCCTAAAATATTTCGTGTATAAATAATTTTCTATCAAAATCCAAAAATGTAAATGGAAAAAAATGAAGAGAAAAAGCGTCTCTTTTTTTCTCTGATTTTTTGCTTGAATTTGTTTTGTGCATGAATGAAAGTTTCGCATAAAACCTGAACACTGAGATCCAAAAAAATTATCTCTGGTTTACTTGTCTTTGAACGAATAAGCGATTCGCCTTTTACTAACCGCTTCCGGGCAAGTAAGCTTTTTTTAATGAGTTTTTAATAATTTTTGGATGGCTTTTTCGAAAGAAAAAGCTTATTTTGTTTTTGGTTGTTTAGGAAAACTTGTTTTTTATCTTTACAAAAATGTAACAAAAAATGAATTTTTTTAAAAAAAATAATTTAAACAAAACATTTTTGATAAATGTCTTTTTATACTGAATCAAAAAAAAAATTTTTCTAATTTTCAGAAAAAAATACTTAACACAAGCAAATTCTTTTAACTAGGGTTGTCGATTTCCCTTTCCCGATTTTTGCGGGAAATAGCGGGAAATTTCCCGAAACCATTTGTCAAAAAGACAACATTTTTTACCATTTTAAGCTCATTTAGCATAAAATAAGGCAGTTTTTGTTACAAAAAGTCATTAATTGAAAAATTAATTGAAAAATCATCAAATTATGAGCTTTTAGTAATTTTAGCCCAAAAAAAAATTTTAGTTATTGAAAAACCAAAATTACATTTTCGGGAAATCAAAGGGAAATTTCCCGCTTTTTTCGATTTCCCGGGAAATCGACAACCCTACTTTTAACACACCAGGTCTCCAAAAAATAATTGGAGCCATTATTGAAAAATGAATTCAATATTAATCTTAAATAAATAAACTTGAATATCAAAAAATTATCAACAAAACGTGTATAAAAATGTGTTTAACCCTAAAACGTTTGAACTTTGTGTATTATTTCTATTAACAAAGTCTTATGCATCACTTTTTATGCTTATAATGACTTTTTAATAATAAAAAATGATAATATTTAACAGATAATTAAAGAAGTAACAAAAAAAACCCCTTTTTTTGTCAAAGAAACGCTTCTTTTTTTTCGTGTTCAGATAAAGGCAAGTTTTGTCACTTCTTTTCTAATGTTTGAATGGCCGAGTGGCGTAACGTTTTTGCGTTTGAACCAATCGGTCGCAAGTTCGATTCCTTTAAAAAGTTTGAGGCTAAAAAAATTGCCTCAAAAAAGTGAGGTTAAAAAAATTGCCTCAAAAAAGTGAGGTTAAAAAAATTGCCTCAAAAAAGTGAGGCTAAAAAAATTGCCTCACTTTTCGAAACAATCAAATTTAAATATTCAATTTAAATTTAAATTTTAAAAAGTAGTTAAGTTTTAAAAAAATGACTTTTATGATCAAATCGCCTCAAATTTAATAAACTTGAGGAAAACATTTCATTTTGATTATTTATTTAAACATGAGGTAAAATCATTATTTTTTATCTTTTTTCTTGAAATTATTAAATATTTTTAAAGTCAGCGTTTTATATTTAAGTTTTTAATCAAAATCAAAATAGCAGCTCTGACAAATCCGCTCCTACTTTTTCTGAAATGTTCGCCCTTTTTCTGACTCATTTCGAAAAGTTTAAAATAAAATTGTTTTTCAGGTGTTTTAAAAAGTTAAAAATTTGTTAATACAATTTTGGTTCATTGAACATAAATTTTTACACCCTTCCATTTTTTTCCAATGATGTAAGATTTAAACAAAAACATAAAATTTTATGCGTATTAAATATTTTATTATATAAATTTTCAATGATTTCATCGAAACAAAAATTAACAAAAAAAAAGCTGCCTTTCATCTTTTTTTTCTATGGCTATTGTTTTGGTCTTTGTTGCATTTTCAGTTCTACCGTAATACAAGGAACTTTTTTTTGATGCTTATTGAAAAAATAAAAGTTTAAAATGAATCGAAAAAAGTTAAATCATCTGGAATAAAAAAAATTAAATTCATCTGCCAAAACTTTTTTGGCTTCCAAAAAAATACATAGCCAAAAAGAAAGAAATAAAAATGACGAAAGTTTTTTTTCTCTGTTGCACTTTTTCATTTTGGAACTCTGCTGTGTTTGTTTCAAGGCTCTCATTTTCTAAAAATGGGTCTCCCAAAATTGGTTTAATTTTTGTCATTTTTTTTTATATTTCTGTTTTTTAATTCCCCAAAAAAAGGTTAAATTTTCGTCATTTCAAAAAAAGTAGAAAAAAACTTTAGAAAAACAAAAAAAATTATTTAAAATAAAATTTAAGTTTTATTTAATACCCTTAAGAAAAAAATAAGGGGCGAGAGATTTTCGTTGATAAATGTCAGCAGCAAAAAAGCAAAAATGTTTTTACCCCCCGCAAAATTTTTTTTGTCAGCATCAGCAAAAAAGTTTATTATTAAATTTTTTATTTATTGCAAAAAAAAAACGTAGAGTAATTGTATTTACATAAATCGTCACCACGCCATTTTCTTACATTTTTGTAGTTGAAAAGCTTTTATTTAAAAACAAATAAATAAATACAAAAGTCATCAAATTTTATTTAAGCACAAAAAAGGGAATGTATGTATTCAAAAAATTTTTATTGTTTATGAAAAATGCTTAATATAGGAATTTATAGGGAGTAAAAGCAACGGCAGTAATAAATTTTATAAGTTAATATTTTTCGTTGTAAGACTTTATCGAAATTTGTTCCAATATTCGTTTTCTAATGTAGCTTCTCATAACTGTAGTTTTTTTACACACTTGTAAGAATTTTTTTTAATTTTCTGAGATTTTTTAAATAAGTTTACTACAATAATTTTCGTGGAAAAACACAAAAATTTTATCAAACCCTTTCGACTTTGTTTTTCCACTTTGAGAACTTCCCGATTAAATGACAGATTAATTCCAAATTTTTCATAGTTTAATTATTTATTGTGAAAAATTCTTTCATAGTTTCCCACGTACTTTTTTGGAATCTGTTTAAAACATTATTTTTCATTTAATAAAACAGACTTCCGACAAAGAAAATTGAGTAAAACACCTGTTTTAAAAAGAATTTCACTGACGATTTTTCCATCAGAATTTTGTTTTACGTAACTTTAAAACATTTTATTTATCCCTTTTACGTTTATTCTAAAAAAAACCGTATAGTTTCAGCTATTTAAGTTGTTTATTATCATTTCCTCATTCTTTTTCTTTCCCTTTTTTTAATGGATATTGTTTCTTTTTTGTCCTAGTTTAATTATGTGACGTTTTGTTACCCATTGTTTTCAAAAACAAACATCCAATTTTTTAAATTAAAAAAATTATCTTTGTCTTTTTTTTTCGCCAAAACCGAGAAAAACCAAAAAAATCAAAGTCTATAAACAAACAAGAAAAAAATCTGTTACGTAATTTTTCTCTGAGAAAATGTCGTGTCATAAAAAATGTAAATATAGAAGAGTTTTTGCAAAATTTTTGAGAAACATTGAAATCCTTAAAGTCAAAGTCATAAAAGTTCTTTTTGATTAATTTGATGCTGCTGTTTTTTGCCTTAAGGGCAGTTTAAAACTCAAAGTTTTTTTTGCGTAAAAAATGCAAAGAAATAGAATGCTGCAAACATTTTTTTTTCGTAGTCAAATGTTTTAAACAAAAAAAGTACATGAATAAAAAAAATAAAAGTTTAAATATGTATGTAAAAGCCAAATGGGGGATATGGACATTTTAGAATCACACATCAATTTGTAGGGAATTAAAGACATGCAAAAAAAGGGAGGAAACGTAAATTTTAATATTATTAAATTTTTAAAATATAGTGATCACTGTTTTTTTGAGGGCAATGAAATATACATCATTTTGAAAAATGGGTTCAATGTTGTTATTTAAAAAAGGATTTTGTTTTTGTAATACAATAAAAAACAAATGATATGATTTAAGGGTGTTTAAGCTTCTTTAAAAGATTAAAATGTACAAAAAGGAGGTATGACAAGAAATGATGTTTAAACTTTTGGTATATTTTAAAGGATTCGATAAAAAGGCTTTAAGACCACAGCGTGCTGTTTGTTGCGCTGTATAAAAAGTTTTCTGAAAGCCAGAACTTTTTCATCAGGTCAGATAAAAAAATTCCGTCTTTTCATTTTGTATAATTCGATGAGACGAGAAAAATGTAAAGACAGAATTTTTTTATCTGTGAAAAAGTTCTGGCTTTCAGAAGATCATTTTTAATGCGCATCAAACAACACGCTGCGTAAGACCAGATCTAATCTTAGAATTATCTGTTGTATTTTAGTCTATCATTTTATTCTGTTATTGCAGGAAGAAAAGGGATATTTAACGTTTTTCATTAAAGTTAAGCTTAACCTTTGATGGTTGAAAAAAGTAGCCTTTAAAAATTTAAGAAAATTGCTTTTTTAGATTTCTTTATTCTTATCGTTGTTAGACTTCATATAGACATTTTAGACATTAGACTTCCTGAATCAAATCCATCCCCCTCAAAAACTTTATTACTTTTTTCCATTTTTACTATTATTTCGAAACTTGACATTTTTTCAACAACAAACAAAAAGTACTTTGATCAAGATATTATTTTTATGTTTCTAAGTAGTCAAGAATCTCTTTCTTCCTTCTTTCAAGAAAACATCAATTTTAAAATGTTTCTTTTTTTATCACATTTTTGACGGCATTTATCATCGCAAAATCTCCAATGGGAATCTTTTATCATTTTTTACTCGTGTTTGTTTTTTTGAGTCAAAAATTGAAAGATTTTCCTCCCAAAAAATGAAATATTCTGCGAAGGCGGACATTTTTCATTTGTAACAGGATCTTCGAGGTTTTTTGTGTTTCTGTGTGTTTTTTTCCAAAGTCAATTGTAATTAAATCAAGCGACTTTTGAGACAGAAAAGAAGGCGGGAAAATGGCACATTTTTGTTTTGACGCAAAAAAAAATTGAAAAGATAACAGAAAATGATTAAAAAAACGTAGTTATATATATTATAAAGTCAAATTTTAATTTTTTTCATTTTGTTAGCCGAATAAAACTTTTTACTTTGCCTTTGTAAAGCCTCTTGAGAATATATTTTTTTGGCAAAAGTGCCAAAAAAATCGAGGGGTTTACTTTTTTGACACTTTTGAAATAAGGAAACTTTTTTTGCCTCCGTTAAACTTTTCGATCTCTCTTTCTTTTTTTCATATATTAAATTGATGAGGAAGCTTATCTTTTTTTCTCTCTCTCTTGAAGCGAAAAACCTTTCATTCTTTTTACATTTTGACACCCAATTTTTCGGGACATTTTTTGCTTCATTAAACATTTTCACGCATACTTTTTTTTCGTCTGAGTTTTCTTTTCGCCCTTCCTTCTTCATTTTTTTTGTTGCTCATTCAAATTTATTTTCTCAGAGTCGCAGGTGGTTTTTAAGCTCCACCCATTTTTTTGGGTTTTTTTAACAAAATAAAAAAATGTTTTAAAAGAGAGTTTAGTGATTAAAAATTTTCCAAAGTTTCAAATACGTTTTTGATGGGATACAAAAAAAAGAGTTTTGTTGAAATTTTTTACAACTTTGAAAAAAACTCATCAACTTTAGTTTCCCTTCCTTTTTTTGATTAAGTTTTTTTTTGCCCTTTTTTGTTTTTGTGTTTCAGATGACCGCCTCCAGTTTTTTTTCCATGATGCCCTTCGATGTCATCAAAGAAGAAAAAAATTAATTTTGTTACTTTTTTATTTTTGGCACTATCATCAGAAGTCAATTTTGCTTTTTTTCATCATCAACTTCTTCTTATTTTGCATGACGCCTCTGTATTGTGCCGTGCCCGTCTGATGCGTCACACAGAAGTGGATAAATATGCCAAAAAATATATAATAAAAAAAAGTAATCCAAAAGGGTTATAAGAAAAAAACTGCCAAAAAATATGTCTCTGTCATTCTTGTTTTTTTGATGAAAGAATTGACCTTTCACTTTTTACGTTTTGAAAAGAGTTTAAAAAACGAACATTGGCATTTTTTATCTTTTTTTGCTTTGTTCAATGCCAAAGAATTACGGTATTTTTTGTCCAATGTTTAATTTCCGTCGCTGCTTTCTTTTTTAATTTAAAATTGCTTAAATTTTACTCCATAAAAAATTTGAAAAAAAAAATTTCATTCCCAAAACGATTGAAGTTTATTTACTTCCAAGACTGCTGCCGTTTTGCCTTTGCTTTTTTTACGATTGCCGTTCAATTTTAATTCAGTTTTCTTTTTTTCTTTTTCAAACAAAAATGTGTCTCAACTTGGGAATTAGAAAAAAAAATAGATTTTATGCCATAAATCTTTTTTTGATGACGTTTTTTCACGTTTTACACGTGATTTTTTTTAAGTAAACCGAGTTTCGTTAAAAGTTAAACATTTTTTGAATATTTGTTTTAAAACGTGCCTCCTTTTTTTCATTTTCATGAATGGCATAAAAATTTTCATTAATACTTTTTTTGCAGGAAAGAGATTGGCATACAAAAAACGTCCCCTTCTCTCGACAAACTCCTTTTTACACACATTACAAAAAAAAATCAAAAATATGACTACTTCCTCGAATTTCTTTATCCTTGCTTTTCTACAGCTTTTCATTATTTTTATTGCTGCTTATCCAACAGTATTATTAATTCCATCGTAAGTTTTTTTTTCTCTTTTAAAAAATATTTTATAACTTTTCTATTCAATTAAAGTGAATCAAGACCGGTGCCGTCAAAGCGGGCATTTGATCGTTTGGATCTTTCATCATTTGATTTTGGTTCATTATCTAAAAGATATTATGATGATGATATGGATGATTATGAAATTGAAAGAAGTAAAAAAGCTTTTGATCGCTTAGAAGAATCTGGCTTTGGATTTGGAATGAAGAAGCGAGCCTTTGATCGTCTTGATCATGCTGTCTTTGATTTTGGTACAAAACGTTCAATGGGTCGGTTTTTATTTTATTTAACATATTAATCCTTTAATAAAATACAAATATCCCTTAAATGACCTTTTAAGCAAGCTTAAGTGGGATAAGAATGGATAAAATTAAGCCAAAAATGCTAAAATTAAACGATGCAAATGCGCCATTTTCGCATTTTTCATTACAAAAATCAAAATCACAAATTAAATACTTGTATGATCCATCATTATCTTTTCTGAAAAAAAAAGTTTTTAAAATATTATGATTACAAAAATAAAACACGGCAGTCCCATTCAAAGAAATTTTTGTTGCAGGTTGCGAGCAACCTGCAACAAAAAAGCTACTCTTGTGACTTCTTTTTTGCTGCAGCATGCGCGCAACCTAATTTCCTTTTTTGGGTCTGCCGTTTGAAAAGCTGCTTACGTTCCAACGCAATCATTTTTAATTTTAAATGTAGTCCCACCGTTGAAATACTGTAAAGTTGGATTAGTTCCATTATAACAATCTCTTTCTGTTATATTTTGTAAAAGTGTTTCATTGACAGAGTTTTCTACTGCACCTATAAAAAATATGCAAATTTTTAAATGCTTGAGAGACAAAAGTTATTTCAAGTGTAAAGTTTTGAAATAATAAAATGAAAATTAATGTCAGAAAAATCTTTTGGCACAAGCTTTTTATGTTTTTGCGAGATATACATAAAAATGACTTACGGAATGTACAATAATCACAAGCTTTTGTCATATTTGTCAATGCATTGTTAATACCTTTATAGCACGAAATTTTATCCTTTGCTTCAGCTATAAAATTTTAAGTTTAAAACCATTTTTTCTCTCAAAAATATTACCGTTCAAAAAGCATATAATAAAAAGAATAGAAGCAAACATAAAATATTTTAACATCTTTTTTTTGACAATTAAACAATGAAGAAAAAATGAAGAATGGCTCTAAAAATGATGAATTGTTGATAGATAAAAAAAACCTGACGTTTACTTTTATACTTAAAAGTTTTTTCGTTATCAGTTTTAACGTTAAATCTAGACTTTAATGCACACATATGCATTTTAAAGCTCTTTTATTGTGTATCTTTGAGACAAGCCTTTTGTGGAGTTTTTTGAGAGGAAGGGAATGACAGAAAGAAAAGAATTTTTCAATGAATCAGAGCTTTTTTGAAATAAAAATCAAACATAAAAAAGTGAAAAAAGAATTCGTCATTGGAAACTTTAACCTTGTACCCTTTTTTTCGTCATTGAAAATACTATTATGGTAAATAATTATTTAACAATATTTTTTTAGAACGAGCAAAAAAGCCATTTGATCGACTTGAATCTTCACAATTTGGAATGTTAAAAAAGCGTTCAATTTCTGATGTCGCTTCTGCAGCTGATATTGAACCATATCTTTCACAACAACATTAAATTCATTCGCAACAAATTCACCACCATCAACAACAAAAAAAAAACAAATTCATTTTCAACATATTTTTTCCATCAACAAAAAAAAACAAATTTTTTTAAATATTTATTATCACTTTTTAAAACCACAAAATGTCCGAGTCCAGTAAACATTAAATTTATCACCAAAAAAACCATCCAAGAAACTTTTGAGCCATTTCAATTCAAAAAAAAACATCTTCAACAATCAAAAACGAAAGAAAATTATTATTTCGCCGCCACCAAAAAATTTCAAACTTTTTCTTTAAAATTTTTACATTTTTTATTTCTGTATTTTTGATGTACTTTTTTTCCATTTCAATATATAATAATTTTTGTTAAACAAAAAAATCTTTTAAAAAACAAATTTTTATTAATTAATAATTGTTTGTAAATTTTTTTGTGCTGCTTTTTTTGGAGACAAAGAAAAAAATATAAGAGAGAGATATCCGCCAAAAAAAGAGATTTCCAAAAATTAATAACAACGTTTTTAAACAAAAATTTTTGCCATAAAAATTCCAGCAATGATCGTTAAAAGTAATGCCAAAGTTGGGGAAGTTTGAAAACCGGCACATACAAGATCGGTGCTATCAGCGTGATAAGTGCAATTATCTCGAGTATCACAAACATTTCCATAAAAATATTGATACGTTGAATCTGTTTGATTTGTTTGACTGAAAAATAATTTTTTTTTAATTTTGCCAAAAATGATAATGACTCACAAATGTTGACAATGATTTACAGGGAATGTCCAATATGCCTTACTATTTGGTGGCATTTCAATTTTAAAGTCATCTCTGCAACCTTGATATGTTTGATTTGTTACAACATTTCCATTCGAATATGTTGCATAACTAACTAAAATAAAGATATACTGTAACTCGTATATATATTACGTAAATTTTTAATAGACAGAAAAAAAAGTACCTAAAATTAATACATTCAAATTTCAATTTTTACCAAAGCAGATGTTTTGTAATTTTAAACCTGCTGTTTTTAAAGTCCCAATTTCAAAAAAATTGTTATTTCCAATTTTGGATTTTGAAGGAAAACAAAAAATTTGTAATAATGTTGGTTTTTAAAATTTTAAAATGCCAAAATTATCTCAAAAATGTTTTTTATAAAAAAAGAAAGGAATAATGAAATAAAACTTTGCAAAACACAAATTCTGGTTCAAATAGCAACACTTTAAAAGACAATCAAATTTATGTTAACTTACTATAATAGCAATATTGGCCAGTACATGTTTTGTTGGTATTTCTAAAATTAGTATAAAAATATATTATTCAAGGGTCAAAAAAAGAATAAAAAGAATTTAAAGAGATGAGAAATTCTGCACGAAATAATTAATTTTGTTTGCTTATTTTATTTCGAAATGAAATAACGCACAGAATTAATCCAAATCTTAATCGATGAATGTTGGGCAATTTTTTAGATAAAAAATTGTTTGTAAAATACATTCAAAAAATGTTGGAAAAATAGTTAAATCTAATTTTTTCAAATTTTTTTATTTATGGCATTTTTTGTATGATTGAATAGAAAAAAACTGCTTCTAGTTTAAATCCACTTAACCGGCGTAACCCCTTTTAGTTAGTTTCCAATATCGTTTATCAAAATGATTCTGTTTTTTCTCTCTCAAAACTTACCCATCTAAACATGTTACTGCATTGACACCTATAAAAAAGATAATTACATAAAATCATTAATTATTTTAAAAACTTACCAATAGAAACAAATACCGGAATTAATAAAATAATTAACAAACATTTATTGGCCATTTTTTTCCCTAAAAATTTTAATAACAATGAAAAAAGTTTTTGCAGAAAATTAAAATTTGTATTTAAACGTGTCATCACGGAATTAAATATTTTAAGTCAGAAACAATCTTTTAAAAAATTTTAAAGAACATTTTTCAGAAACATTAATTAATTTTAAAAGCAAAAATCACAAGAAAAAAAATCAATCAATGGATTATTTTTGTCGAATGTATAAAAAATGCTTCTGCTGTTAAAGACTTTTTCCATGCTGCTGCTGTTTTTGGTCTTTTCATTTTTTTCTCTTTAGCTTTTATATTTTTATCACTATCAAACAAGCAGTAATTATAAGAATATGAGAAAACAAAGAGAAAAAAAAGAAGAAAAGGTTATCAGGAAAAAGAAAGTTTTGAGAACAGATTATTTTTTGTTCCAACAAAAAAATCATCAGCATGATAGCATTTTTTTAATTTCAAGGAACGATAATTTTTTCAACAAAATTTGTTTCTCAGAAAACTATTATTTACTTGTTAAATTCAGATTTACTAACGTCGTATAAATTTGCAAAGTCTTTGTTTTTGTATAAAAAAGAAGCTCAAAACCGTTCCGTAAAACTTTTTAATGTCCTTTAAAAGTAAAATTTTTTGATGACAATTAAAATCATTTCTTATCTATTTTACAGATTAATGAGAAGCAAGAAATTTTTGTTGTAATCATCAAAAAAGAAATATCCTGGAACTATAATTCTTTAATTATAGTGTTGCCGATTTCCAAAAAACATCGGTGCCGGTGCCAATGCCAGTACCGGCATTGACTGGCACTTGCACCTCGGCAACATTGTTTAATTAAAAGTGTCAAAACTTAAAACAATGAATTTTTAGACAAAAATTATAGTTAATAAAAGTGAAATTTGCATTAATTTTTTAGTTTCGAAATTTGATAAATTTGTTTATCAAAAATAAAACTTTTGAAAATACTGTAGAGAGCAATACAATATATTGAATTTTCATTATTGTAAAACTTTGACTTTTGCAAAAATTTTGTAAACAAACATAAGAAAATGAAAAATGCAAAAATTAATCACTTTTCAAACCAATTCTGACATTAAAATTGTATTATAATGAATACCGTTAAAAACTTTTGTTATAAATATATTTATTGAAAACTATCTTTTGCAAAAAAGTACAACTTTTAATTAACATAAAATTTTATTTAATAGAATTTTGTTAATCTTTTCAATATTCTTATATTTTTCAGGTTTCCTTTTTTTCATTTGTGCGTAAAATTTGCATTAGTTTTTTAAATACACTTTGAATTTGTTGCCTGTAAAAACACGTCCACTTTTCATAAAAAAAAACTAAAATGATCAAAAATAAAAGAAAACAAAAAGAAGCTTTGAGGGAAGATCCCCAAGAGTTTGAATGAGAAAAAAACACAGCGGAAAAAATCAACATCAATGATTTGTTCTTTAAAGGTGTTAAAAGTTGTAAGGAAAAAAATGACAATACCTTTTTCTTTCTTTGAGTGCTTTGTTGTTTGATTCATAAAAACTAATTTTTTTATTTCACTCTTCTGAAAACTTTTGTCTCTCGCCTCTTAAAAGTAAATATTTCTTTGTTTTTGTTAATATGTTTTTACACTCGCCTTTTCAGTAAAAACACTTTCATTATCATCGATTACCAGCTTATTTTCAAAAAAAAATTGGTAATTCTAAAGGATATACAGGTGATCCTGAAACTTTTCGTGGATTTTGTGCTGCTAAAAGAAAGTTGGAAGAAAATACATATGCTGGAACACCAACACCAAAGATGGCGACAAAAAGTGATGGGGGTGGATCTGCTATGCCCCAATTAATGGTATAACTCCATATATTTTTGTTATATGTTTTATATGATAATATTAATGATATATTTTTACGATGTTGTTTGTATTAAATATCAAGTATTCGATATTTGTCCACCTAATTTTGAACAATATGATGTTGCTCTTAATGCTGCTATTAAGCAATTGGAAGATCTTTACAATCTCTTTTTGTATTATTATCTTTTTGTTTAGGTACGCTTTCTTTGTTGTATGAATAAACTTGTTTTATGAGTTTTTAATTTGTACTTTAATAACAGCTTTTGTGAAGATTTGTTTTTTTTTTTGGGGTTACTGTAGATTTGGAGATGCATGTTTTCTTCTTTGCGTTTAAAAAATCTGCAATACATTGCTTTGGTTACCGTAATTCAAAAAGTTTTTCGGTTTTGAAAGTTCAAAGTTACAGTAATCTGAACTTATTGCTTTTTTATTTATTTTTTTGCACACCTGTTGTAATTTTTTTACGTTGCAGTTTTGTGCTGAAATCAATGTATAATGTTTCATCGTGTTGTGAACTGTGAAATAACTTTAGCTTTAACACTTAGGAAATTCCTTTCATTTTTTGCAATCATTTTCTCTGTTTTTTTAAAGTTCAATGAACAAAATGAGAACGTCACTTCTGGAAAACCAGCTCATAAAAAAATACTTTTGCCACATTTTTTTTTGACCAACCACTGCTGTCGAGACAGACAAACAAATGGGGAACAACATTTTTTTAGAGTTTTGAAATTCTTCTCTTTTTTAAAAAACTGTTCTTTGAAAATTTTTATTTGTCTTTGGTTTCGTTTTTTTGTCGCTGATGAAAGAGTTGCGGACTTTGATGTTTTTCAACGACTAAAAAAGAGAGTGTTCGCTTAGGAATTCATATTTCTGTTTTGCTTTTATGTAGTTAGTTGGATATATAAAAAGAAAAAAAATTAATATATTTATATATTTATTGTTGAAATGTTTTTGTTTAAAACTTTTATGAAAAAGGATGAAATGGATAATTTCGCAAAAGTTTTGGTATTATACACCGGTGGTACCATTGGAATGAAGAAGAAAAATGGAAGTAAGACTTTTTTAATAATACTGAAAGTTTATGATTTCATCATCACATGAAATTTGTACCTAAAAGTTATTTCCGTTTGGAGAAAATTTGAATTTTTTCGCTTTTTGGCAAAATATTCCAAAAATTTTAGATAAAAAATTGCTCGCATTGTTTTTTAGCCAAAATCTCATTATTTAAAGGTATAACTTGAAAATGTGTGATTTTCGGAAAAATTTGACCTTGAAAAAATTTTAAAACTTTAATGATCGCTAAAAGTGACAACACTTGTGATTTGCCCCAAAAATATATCCATCAAAGTTTAAAACGCCTCCATCCTTTTTTCAGCTTACGTTCCAGCTCCAAATGAATTTGGTAATGCACTTCGAAATGACCCAACCTTGGATGACAAAGAATTCATTGATGCCTATTTTGGGGATGTTAAAGATCAGCCATATTGCCTTCCGTCTCATCACGAAACAAAAAAGCGTATTGTTTATTGGTTGAATGAATATGATCCTTTACTGGATTCTTCGGACATAAAATTGGATGATTGGATTAAAATTGCAAAAGATATTGAAAAGTATTACAATGACTTTGATGGTTTTGTTGTTTTACATGGAACTGATACCCTTGCATATACAGCATCAGCGCTATCATTTTTGATTGATAATCTTTCAAAGCCGGTTGTAGTTAGTGGAGCACAGATTGCAATTGTTGAAGAAGATTCAGATGGGCATGATAATTTGATTGGAGCATTATTAGTTGCAGGAAGTTGTAATGTTCCAGAAGTTACTGTATACTTTGATGGAAAATTACTACGAGCTAATCGATGCGTTAAACTTGATAGTATTTCCACTGGAGCATTTGTAAGTCCAAATGTTGATCCGTTAGCTGTGATGGATAAAGTGATTAAAGGTTTGTGAGGGGATTTCCTTTCGGTATTGACTGGCAGGACTAATGACTAGTCTGCACAGAAAATTCGACGAATATTTTTATCGCAACAAAAAATTTGTTGAAAAATCGGAATTTTCATTTTTTGCAATATTTTTTAAATTACAAATAGCAAAAAATGAAAATTTGTTGAAATATCGAATTTTTTTTGATTTCTTCAAACTAAAATTAATGTTTTGATTTCAATATCAGCCAAAAAGTTACTGACATTAAATTTTTTTAGTGAACGAAAAAGAAGAATTTAAGCAACCCGAAAATAAAGAATTATCAGTTACTGATAAACTATGTGAAAATGTCACAATCCTTTACATGTATCCATTTATTCAAACTCAAATGGTAAGAAACTTTATTTTGGGTAAAATACAGTACGCTACTGTACAGAAACTTTTTCGGATGCGAGCAACGTGCAGCATTTGCTTTTACAAATGCAGCACAGAACGTTGCTTGCGCTTAAATTTCTCGTTGATCAAATTTTTGAATAAACTAAAATTACACAACGCTTTGCCATTTTTCAGGTTGAAACAGCCCTTCAAGAGCCTGTCGAAGGTGTTGTAATAAAATCATATGGAGCAGGAAATTTGCCATCAAATCGTGAAGATATTATGGATGCAATAAAGAAGGCTGTTAATCGTGGATGTATTGTTGTTAATACTTCCCAATGTGTAAAAGGTCATGTACATACAAATTATGAAACCGGAAAAATGATCCATGATGCTGGAGTAATTTTTGGTGCAGATATGACAACCGAAACTGCATTTGTCAAGCTTTCATATATCCTCGGAAGAGATGACTGGGATTTGGAAATGAAGAAAAGAATGATGACTAAAAGTTTGAAGGGTGAAGTTGATGAAAGAGAAGAGGAAGAAAAGGAAAATGAAGATTCTGCTGAAATAAATGAAGAAGATAAAATGGAACAATATAAACCCGTCTAAAATAAAGATGCAATATTGGTTTTTTTCGAAAATATTTATAAATGAGCTTAAATTATTAATTTAAATTATGCATAATAATTATGATTTTTAAATGAATAAACAGTTATTAAGTTTATCTCCCCTTTTTTCATTCATCGATCGATCCCTTTGTAGGCCTTTTTCAGTATAATCAAAATGGGAAACGAACTAAAATCGAAGAATAAATCTTTGTCAAAGTTTTGATCTCATTTTTTCCCGTTCAAAAGAAGGAAAAACGTTCTGCGCAAAAATTTTTACGTTCACTTTTTTCTTTTTTCACATTTTGGAACGCTGACTTTTTTAAAATGGTCAATCAAAAAAAAGTCATCAATATTTTTTTTTATGTCGGCATTACAGACTTCCTTCCTTTTTTTCATACATATATATTTGCATACAGAAAAGAGAAGAGCCTTTTTTCCTTCCTTCCTATTTTTTTACCCAAGAAAAAAATTTCGCCAAAAAAGAAAGATTGCAGCATTTTTTATATATGTTATAAAAAAAAGAAGAGTAAAAAAAGGAGGAAGAAAGATTCATCGAGTGTGAAAAAAATGTTTGATGGGAGAAAAAAACTGTGTTGTTGTTTTTGTGTTGCCGGGGCGCTCGACTGCTGCTGCTGCTGCTCACAGACTGCCGCCGTTGTCGTCGTCCGCTGCTGACCAGCTGGTCCTTCTTCCTTTCCCTCTATTTTCCTTTTTTTCGGGTTTTGCGCTTTCGCCTTCTGCTTTGCTTTTTTTATATGCTTTTTCTTCTTCTTCTTTTATTTTGCAGCTTTGAACAAAAATATATTTTTTTAAAAAGTCAGTCATTTCTTCTTCTTCCCTCTTTCTCCCCCCAAAAATGAATGAATTGGTCATTCTTCCCTCTCTCCTCCCATTTCAAACATTTTGCTTTCCTTTTTTCTCAACTTCGATTTCTTTCTTTAATGTTGGTTTCCATATATATTTTTTTATCCCCCCAAAAACATTTTTAAAAAGCCATAAAAATTTCGCGCAGAAAAAGCTTTTCTTTTTTTCACGGTAGATTTTCTTTTATTTCTTTCCATCTTAATGATTGTTTTTTTTGTTTGATCAAACATGTTTTTTATCTATCATAGCTTTTTTTGCCTCATTCATTCAATTACTTTTCTCTTTTATCCCCACTTTTTTAAGGATAACAGAAAAACGAAAAAATTTTGATTTTGTACGTTTTTTAATTTCGATTAATTATTTTAGCCTATTGTTTGTTCCCGAAAAGAAAAGAAAATTGCGTAAGACAAAAATCTCCCCCCTCAGGCAATTTTCTAAAATGTTTAGTGCAATTTTTAGTTTTCAATTCAAATTTTTTTCTTTTTGCGCAAAAATGTTTATATCCCTTTTTTCTTCTATTTTCTATTTTAGAGGAATCAAAAAAAAAACTTTTATGGGATTTTTATTAAACCTTTTATTGTTGTTATTTACATGAATTTTTTACAATTAAATTTTTTTCTCATTCCCAGAGAAATTTTGGCCTTGTTCAATCAAAAAAGTGCCATCAATAAATAAAAAAAGTGCCCGATTAACTTTTTTTTGAATTAAAAAGTTTTTCTGTCTTTTTTTTGATAAATGTGAGGTCGTTGATGGACGACGGAGGAATCTTTTTTCTCTTTCCTCTTACAACTTTTTTTTATTATTCAATTTTCCACTTATGTCTTCTATTATTTGATGTGAAAATTGAATGAATGAAGTAGTACACACGTTTTTGATTATTATGGGGGACCACTCAATCATTCATTCATTTAAAATCTCTAAAAATTTTAGCCTCTTCATTTTCTTTGTTTTTAAGTGTTCGGCAAAAAAAGAAAGAAGCAGCAAAAATTTGATCTGCTTTGACAAAATGCTTTTTTTTCCTTCTTTTATTATCTTTAAAAGAGATCTCTTTTTTTGTTGCAACATTTGTTTTATATTTTTTTCTTGGACCACCAAGCACGTGAAAAATTCCTAACAACTGTTACTTTTGTTCTTTCTCTTAAATGGATATTTTTAATTATCGTGCCAAGACACACGTGTGCTTTTTTTGTGTCAAAATACACTTTTGTGTTGCTTTAATTATAATAATTTTTAAAGAGCAACAATGGGTAGTTGCTTTTCAAGACCATCATCTGAAGATTTGCCATCTTCTACTTCACAAATGCCACCATCACAACAACAATTTTCTTCCATTCATGCCAACAATGGCCCTGCTGATTCACATTTATTTCAATCGCTTGCAAATCAACGAAGAATTGCACAAATGAATGTCTATAAAGATGATTCATCATTGGCACGAAAGATGACCCCAATGGGAAGTATGTATTATAGTGGAATGCCAATTCCACAAAATTCAACCCTTTCAAGTAATGACTCACGTGGTGGACATTCAAGTCAAAAGGTTATTGCCTTATATGGTTATGAATCAAGAGTTGATGGAGATATTAGCTTTAAAAAGGATGATATTATGGTTATTTTGGAAGAAACGTACGTTGCTTGTTTTTTTCGTTGCAAGAGAAAAAGTGAGAGTAACAATTTTTTTTAAAAACTAAGACGAAAAATATTACTGTCATTACAAAAGATTGCATCATTTTTATAAAAATATTTCATTTTTTACAGAAATTCTGATTGGTGGTATGTAAGGCATTCAAAGAATGGTCTTGGATTTGTTCCACGAAATTTTATTGCTCCATTGGATTCCCTTGAAAGAGAAGAATGGTTTGCAGGAAAATTGACTCGTTCAATGGCAGAAAAGCTTGTATCTGCACCAAATATGCCAAAGGGAACATTTTTAATTCGTAAAAGAGATCATGAAAATGAATATGCTTTAACGATAAATGATGCAGAGAATGCAAGGCTGTATGGACAAAATGTTAAACATTATCGAATTAAACCTTTGGATAATTTAGATGGATACTATATTACAACAAAAAAAATATTTCCAACAATTAAAGATCTTGTTTCATTCTATTCTGGTTAGTTCTGAATTAATTTGTTTAGAAAATTTTCATTTAAAAAATTTTAAAAATCCGCCAAAACAAAACTTTTGCTTTGTTCCCTCAATTAAAAATGCCAAAATTCAAAAAATTATTTTAGAAGAAAGTGCCGGACTTTGTTGCAAATTGACTTATGCCGCCCCAAAACTTGCTCCACAAAGAACAGATCTTTCATCAGATACAAAAAATAATTGGGAAATTCCAAGAACTGAATTACAAATGATTGAAAAGTAATCCAAATAAAATTTTCAAATTAGTCTTTTTTTATACTTTATTAATTTAGAATTGGAACAGGTAATTTTGGAGCTGTTTATGCTGGACTTTGGAGGGGAAAAGTTGAAGTTGCAATAAAAACTTTAAAACCTGGTACAATGTCACCAGAAGCTTTTCTCAAAGAAGCACAAATTATGAAACAATGTCAACATCCAAAGTGAGAAGACTTTGAACTTTGTGCAATATTTACTATAATTTATTATAGGCTTGTTCGATTATATGCTGTTTGTACTCGGGAAGAACCATATTTAATTGTAAGTTTAAATATTTAAGTTTTTTGGATGCGTTTTTAAGTTTGAGGATGTGAAATTAGTATTATTGCAAAAAATTGCATCATTCTGATGATAAAAATTTTTTTCATTCTTCTTAACTGTATAATCGAATCTCGTTGTATCAAATAGTGAATTAGAGATATCTCCCCCTCCATTTCGTGTAACACCATTTCAAAAAATTACAACTTTAATGAATCCTTAATTATTTTTAGGTAACAGAATTTATGAAAAATGGTTCATTATTAGATTATTTAAAAAAGCCAGAAAATCATTTATCTCATAAAGCTCTAGTGGATATGTGCTCACAAATTGCTCATGGCATGACATTTTTAGAAGAGCGAAAACTTGTGCATCGAGATTTAGCAGGTAACAAACATTTGTAAAATTTTTTGTCTCATTGGTTTTATTTTTAAAATATTTAAAAAAATGATAACATCCAAAGTTTTTTAGCTAGAAATATTCTTGTTGGTGATAAAATCAGTGGAATTCCAGAAGTTAAAGGTATATCACACAAAAAATATTTATTTTAAAACACAAATCCAATATTTTAGTTGCTGATTTTGGGCTTGCCCGTATTATGGAAGAAGAAGTTTATGAAGCTGCAATGGGGGCTAAATTTCCAATAAAATGGACAGCAATTGAAGCAGCAACATATGGAAATTTTTCTGTTAAATCTGATGTATGGTCTTACGGAATTTTATTATATGAAATTTTTACCCGATCTGCACCATATCAAGGTAAAAAAAATAATAACTGTTAAAAAAAAGCCATTACATTTGAATAACTCTTTTTAGGAATGTCAAATAAGCAGGTTATTGATGAAGTTGAACGTGGATATCGAATGCCAAAACCTGCAGAAATTGAAGATGCAATTTATGAACGAATGTTACAATGTTGGGATAAAGATCCTGAAAGAAGGCCATGCTTTGCATTTTTACATTCATTTTTTGATGATTATACTGTTACCTCCCAACCTTCATATATTGCGACATCTGTTGATGATCCATGTTTTGGTGGATATCGTCGATAATATAAAAAAATATTAATTTAATTTTATAAAATTTTCTTGTTTGTACATAATTTGTTGCATTCCATCATTTCTGTTGCCAAATTTTTAATAAAAAAATTCTTCTTTAGAGAGCAAAAATATAGACTTTTTTAAAGTTAATGCAATGTTGATAAAGTTGAGAATAATGAATTTAAAACCAAATACGTTGTCTTGAAAAAAGAAAAAAGGAAAGCATATTATACTTTTCTATCGAATTTGAAAAACTTTATTCGAATGAAAAAACTTTACATAAAAATTACTAGAAAATATTCCAAAAAAAAACAGTTTTTAACGGTACCAATTAAAAAATCTGTATCCGCATTGGATTCCACAATGATTCTGATAAAATAATTGTTTTCATTATGCAAAATTTCTTTGACTTGTAGCGAAGTTTTAAGAGAGCTCATTTGCTAACACGCATAGCGCAGTGGTTTTGTCGCAGCCAACAGAGCAAACGGGGGAGTCAACAAAGCATGTTCGAGTCCCCCTGGCGCCAAGTTAGCATCTTCAAAACAATTCTTATCAAGAAAAGAGTGTTTATGTGTGCGTGTGTGTTAGTTTTTTGATATTATTAAAATTAAAAACAATTATTATGAAATTGCATTAATGATTTTTTTTAAATTTAAAAATTATATGTATCTTTCTTTATTATATATTTTATTGAAACATTATCAAATGCTTATAAAATTTTTTCATCACTAATAAAAAGAAAACATTAATATTTCGCTGTTTTAATGTAGATACTATAATTTTCAAAAAAAACAGGCATTACATTTATTGAAAATTTAAGATATAAAACGCTGACTTTAAAAATATTTTGAACTTTCAAGAAACATGAAAAAAACAGAGATTTTTACTCATTTTTTTATCAGGTTCAAAAATTAATATTTTTCCTCATTTTTTTTAAATTTGAAGAGATTTTGTTAAATTTAAACTGAATTTTTTTATTTAAATTTTGAGGCATTTATAACACAACTGCCATTTTTGCCTCAATTTAAATATTGATTTTTTCGTAAAATTGAGGCAAAATTTTTTTGCCTCAAATTGAGGCAATTTTTTTTTTGCCTCAAATTGAGGCAATTTTTTTTTGCCTCAAATTGAGGCAATTTTTTTTGCCTCAAATTGAGGCAATTTTTTTTTGCCTCAAATTGAGGCAATTTTTTTTTGCCTCAAATTGAGGCAATTTTTTTTTGCCTCAAATTGAGGCAATTTTTTTTTGCCTCAAATTGAGGCAATTTTTTTTTGCCTCAAATTGAGGCAATTTTTTTTTGCCTCAAATTGAGGCAATTTTTTTTTGCCTCAAATTGAGGCAATTTTTTTTTGCCTCAAATTGAGGCAATTTTTTTTTGCCTCAAATTGAGGCAATTTTTTTTTTGCCTCAAATTGAGGCAATTTTTTTTTGCCTCAAATTGAGGCAATTTTTTTTTGCCTCAAATTGAGGCAATTTTTTTTTGCCTCAAACTTTGATGAGGAATCGAACTCGCGACCGATTAAGCAGTGGTATCAACGCAGAGTACTTCGGCCATTCAGACATTAGAAAAAGAATGACAAAACTGAACCAAAAGAAAAGGATAACTTTTTTTGTTATATTTTTTTGCTTCAAGGCATTTTGCTCAGAAAAAATAAAATACTTGTTAAATTTTATTCCAATATTAATAGCAGTAAAAAAATTAAAATATTTAAATTTTTCTTCAAAGAATAACAGAAAAAAACACAAAAAAATGCACAAAAAAGAACAAAAAAAGTTATCCTTTTCTTTTGGTACAGTTTTGTCACTCTTTTTCTAATGTCTGAATGGCCGAGTGGCGTAACGTTTTTTCGTTTGAACCAATCGGTCGCGAGTTCGATTCCTCATCAAAGTTTGAGGCAAAAAAAAATTGCCTCAATTTGAGGCAAAAAAAAATTGCCTCAATTTGAGGCAAAAAAAAATTGCCTCAATTTGAGGCAAAAAAAAAATTGCCTCAATTTGAGGCAAAAAAAAATTGCCTCAATTTGAGGCAAAAAAAAATTGCCTCAATTTGAGGCAAAAAATCAATATTTAAATTGAGGCAAAAATGGCAGTTGTGTATAAAATGCCTCAAAATTTAAATAAAAAAGCAAAAAACAAATAATTATAAAAAAATCCTCATTTTAAAACAATAAGAGTTAATTTAACTAAAAAATACATTTTTTTTGTTTTGTTGAGTAAAAATCTCTGTTCTTTTCATTTTTATTGAAAGTTCAAAATATTTTTAAAGTCAGCGTTTTATATTTTAACGAAGCTAAAAATATTTTTCAGCAAATTCATTTGTGTTTTTTTATTAAAAAAATTACCGGAAACAAAAAACGAAGAAAAATAAAACAGTAATAAAAAAAATGATAATAAAAACAGAGATCAAAAAACTGGTATAAATTTGCAAAAAGTACGATAGTTAAATAAAAGAATTTTTACATTGAACGAGCAGTTAAAATTCCACCAGGAATATTTTGTGAATTTTCTTTATCTGCTTCAACGCTTTCTTGATTAACAATTATTTCCCCAGGTAATGATTTAACATTTGTTGCAGAAATTGATTGTAAGGATATCCTGTAAAAAATTATTATCAATGAAAATATAAAAAAATATTTTAATACATACTTTTGTCCATTAACAAGTGGTCCACGAATTCGTACAACTGGAGCTTTAACTTCAGAATGAAACTTTCCATCAATAAAAACACCAAAGCCACGAATTGTTGGTTGTACTGGGACAATTGTGTCCCAAGATAAAGTATAATTTGGTGTATTTGGTTCTTTTATAACTTGAATATTTGTTGGCATTGGCATAAACATTTGTATTGCTTCTAAAATACTTGAAGATTCTTTTGGTACAGATTCTAATATTTGGACACGATTTTGAAGTTCCTGAAATATAAGTTCATTCAATTTATAAAAATTTATTTCAAGCTTACTTCAAGTTTTTGAGCCATAATTTTCATACTTTGCATTACAGAATTCCATTCTTGTTCATTTTCGTTACTTTTGCAATCTTTCTTTAATTCACATAATTTTTCTAACATTTCTGTAGAATCTAATGCCCGATCAAGAGTTTTTGTTGTATCTTCAATTTTTTGTGTCGTTTCATTTTCATTGAATTCGCTGAATGATGAAAGATCTGCTGCTGGTCGTTTCACAGCAGCTACAGTACTTTGCTTTGGGGTATCATTGATAACAGATTTGAATGGAGATTCTCGAATAATTTCTGTCCAACCAGTTTGCAATCCCATCCTTGGTAAAAGTGGTGAAGTATCTCTTGAACTTTGTTTACTGCTATTATTTGTTGAAGGTTCAACAAAAACCTCATCATCATCTCCATCATCTTCTGAAGTTTGATGAAAAGATGGCTTGTAAAGTGAAGTTTGATGTTGCGCAAATTTTGATGGAATAATCGTCTCTTGTGTTGGTTGTTCATCTTCATGGCTTTCAGATTCAATAACTGGAAGAGCAACATTTAAATTCACGGATTCACTTTCAGTTATTGTTACAGTATTATTTGATGCAACACTATCATTACTATCATTCAAATATCTTGATAAAGGCTTCATTGAACTAAACTTTGTAGCATCAAATGGTGGTAAACGAAATGATGAATCATCAAAGGTACAGCTTCGTTTTGATAATGGTGGTGAAATAAGTCGACGATTTTTAAGATCTGCGGATCGAACATTTCGTCGTGGAGTAATATTATGTGTTGTTGAAAGTTCATCATCAGTTTTATTGTGTAAATAATCTTGTCGTACCTAAAATTTTTGTTATAAAATGTTAAGGGAAAAGATAAAACATACAGCTTCAAGTTTTGGATTTGATGGAGTTAAATTCAATAATGGATCAGAATCATCAGTCAATGGGCATTCTTTTTCCAAAAATTTAACCAAAGCATCATGTCGATCTGCATCTGGATAAAAAGTAACCATCTTTTTATGAGTATGTAAAAATTCAGCTGAAAATGATTTTAATTATTGCATTCAAAAAACAACGCTTACCAGTTAATCGTTCATTGTCATTTACTTCTGTTTCATCAACCGAAGCTAATGATAATATTTTAGCAACAATAAAAACTCGATAGTTAAAAGTATCATATGGTTTTGTGATGCATGGATTATTTGAAAAAGAGAAATGTTGTAAATTTGCCAAAAACTTTAAATACGAAATTTCATTTAAATCACCAATTTTATTTCCAGCAATTTCTAGCGTTGTAAGTGAATCAGGTAAATTATTTTGTGCATCTTTCAATGAAGAGATTTCATTGTTATTCATTTTTAGTATTAGTAAACTTGATAATCTTTTTAAATTTGGAATTGCCATAAAATCATTAAAAGAGATATCAAGAAATGTAAGATTTGTTAATTCATTGATTGATGGAAAAATCTAAAACTGTGTTAACTGTAAACAAAAAAATGTGTAAGAATAACTTACGTGCAAAAAATTATTACTTAAATTAAGCACTTTAAGCCTTGTAAATTGTGAAAGATAATGTTCAGTTGAAGCAATTTGATTGTCAGATAAATCCAAAATTTCAAGAACATTTTTAAGTGGTGTTAAAGAAATTAATCGACGAAGTTGATTCTTGCCAGCATAAACTCGATGACAACGTGGAAGAAGCTTTAAAAAATCTAATGCAGTAAATTTGTTATTTGATACATCGACAGAAGTAACTTGATGACCAAATGTTCGAATAGTTCGTTCAGAAATTCTTGAAAAATCTTTTCCAGAAATATTCAGCAAGCCATTTGAATCGGGTGCAATACATCTTTCAATTGAAGAACTAAAAAACAACAATTTTTATCTATGAAAAAATCTAATAAAAACAGTAAACATACATCATTGATGACTCTCTTTCACTGTTACTTTCATCTGTTGGACTTGGAGTTTTTGGCATTGTATAAATTTAAATATTATTAGTAAATAACAGCGATCGCGCTCGCGCGAGGATCAAAAAAAATAAGTATTGTTTTTGAAAAACTTTTATATTTTTAAAAACAAAACAAAAAATTGTAATTGCGTTTTTGGCGCAAATTTTCTATGTTACATTGGTCTTGGAACGAATTTAAAAATGTGTGTGAATGTCAGAGACATCTCTGACTGACTCGAAGAACAAAATAGAAAGAAAAAAGTTTGTGCAAAGAAAAATTGCATTTAATTTATTGAGTGAGATTTATATCAATAAAAATTACTCATTTTTTAATATTAATTTTATTTTTACAATATTAAAAAAGAAAAAAGTGTGTGCATGTTTTGCTGCTGTATTCGTTTGTCACGCAATATAAATATATGTTTAATAACAAGTATTGTAAAATGTATCCATAGTTACATACTAAAACATTCTTATATATATATATTGTTTACAAATTAACATCATCAAAAACCTCCCGTTTTTAAATGCCAGTTTCACACATTTTTCCTACGTTAAAAATTAGTCCATTTTTCTGATTGCTTTTTTTCACCCTTTTTTTCGTTCATATTTTATTATTCCATTTTTCCTTGCTTTGCTTTTTTTCCTGAAAAAAAACTTTTTTGCGCTTATATTGATTTTTTAACATTTGTATTTGTAATTTTAATAGTCACTTGTTTTTAAGGTTTAAACTCAAATGGCACTCAGACGTATTCAAAAAGAACTTCAAGATTTGGGGCGTGATCCTCCAGCACAATGTTCAGCGGGCCCCGTTGGAGATGATCTTTTTCATTGGCAAGCCACAATTATGGGTCCACCAGAATCACCATATCAAGGCGGAGTCTTCTTTCTCACAATACATTTTCCAACTGATTATCCGTTCAAACCACCAAAGGTTGCATTCACGACACGTATATATCATCCAAATATTAAGAAAGTTTTTTTTTGATAAAATAAGGAAATATAAAAAGCTGAACTTGGACTTTACTTGGATTTGAAACGCGCTTCAGAAAATACTTTAAATCAATCGTGTTTAAATCGTAAACACTGTTAAATGGCTTATGAGTTCATTTTTGTTTGAATCTACAATTCTCTTAATGCATCATACGTAAAAATGGGTATCGATTCAAACAAAAATGAGCTTGTACATCGGTCTACAGTAATGTCGATTTAATCTTTTCGGTTTACAGTAATTTGGGAAAAATATTCCAAATCCAAACCAAAATATTAGTACAGATTTTAGTATTTCATGTAATAGAATAAGAGAAAATTAAATCATAATTTTTTTACTTTTTAGTAGCAATGGCAGCATTTGTCTCGATATTTTACGTTCACAATGGTCACCAGCTCTTACAATTTCAAAAGTCCTTTTGAGCATTTGTTCACTTCTTTGTGATCCAAATCCAGATGATCCACTTGTTCCAGAAATTGCACGAATCTATAAAAGTGATCGAGAACGCTATAATCAACTTGCTCGTGAATGGTGCCAAAAATATGCAATGTAAAGATGTAATGTATACATCTACAATGCTCAAAATTAAATGATCTTTCATTAACATTAAAAGAGTGCATTCACTTTTTTCCAGTTTACGTATTGTTTCTTTCTTTGCTTTATTGGTTATGTGACGGTGTTCTTTTCTTTTAATATTTTTTTGTTAATGAAATATTTTTAATTTATGTGTATTTACTTTTACCATATTTTTTTTCTTGCAGTTTTTCTGTTAAATCTATTTTTATCAACAACCTTTTTTTGTCATTAATATTTTTTTCTCTCGTAAAAAAGTCATGAAACAGAGTAAATGGGAACTGATCAACTGTACAAAAAAACAATGAAATGATAAAAGAAATTATATTATTAAAATTTTGAGACAGTTTCATCATATGATGGTTCAACTTCATATCCAATATCATCTTCTGGTAGAACATCATCTCGTCTAAAATATTTTTGATAGGGATTAGGCTTTTAGAATTATTGATTTACCTAAGTATTGAAGTTGGAGCATAGGCAGAAGTTCCACGGGGTCGAGGTTCATGGGTAAGCATAGTTTCGATAAATCGTGCACGTTCACCAGTTTTTGGATGTCCATTCGGTACACCTGCACCACTTTCATCTTGGCTTGTCATTGTTGCAGATCTTGATCTATTCGATTCATACCAGGCAGTAACTTCATGTGCAAAATCTTCTAATTCTGCAACATCTTTTTGTGCCATTGCTTGTGCAGCTCTGACAAGATTTGATTGATCCATTGTGTCTCGGGCTTGTTTTTTAATTAATAGTGGAGTTAAAATAGATTTGTGGAATGAATCATACATATTTCGAATCCAATGATGGCCACGTTTTCCAAGAATTGTTTCAATATTAATCATTGTATTATCAATAAGCTAAAAAGGATTTAGTATTACAATTAGATTACTATAATCATGCTAAAGTGTCATACATTTTCGTAAACTTTTTCAATCATTTTTTGTTCGTGTACAACCTTTCTTTCAACTTCAAGGAAATTTGCAATTGGTTTAAGTGTCATACCCTAAAACATGTTTTAAGGTTTTTTCTAATTTTTGTGTTTTGTAATACATACTTGTAAGAATACAGTAAAATAGATGACTACAATACATGCAGTTACAAACATATTCTTTGCTGGTAAATCATCTGGTAAAGCAACTGCAAGACCATAAGCGATTGCACCTCGAAGACCACCTATAAAACATGTTTACCACAACTATTTGGTACTATTAAAAAACCCTACCAAAAGCAATAATAAACATATCAACTTTTGTAAATCTCTTCAATCGGCCTTTATTTAACATCCAACAAAGAACAACAACTCCAAAAGCTCGATAAATTAGACAAAAGATTACTGTCAGAACAATGAAAGAAGTATCCCAATGATGATCTGCAGATACGGTTGAAAGCCCCAAAAAGATAAAGATGACAGTTTCAGCAACAAGTGCCAAAACTTTTGTTAAGTAATGAATTGATTTAAAGGCATCTTTTGTAAGATTTTCTCTAACGAAAGGCCTGAAAAATCGAAATTTCGTTTTATAAATATTTTGTCGAAATAAAAAATTTTCTTTTGGTTTTGAAATTTTATAAATAAAATTTTTTTGGAAATCAAAGATGTTGGATAAAGAATCGAAATTTGATTTCGAAATTTTGATTTTATAATGTCGTTTTAAAGCTTACCGTAACGCAGCACCACAAAATACAATTGCCATAATTGATGAAAGTCCAAGAAGTTCACATAAAAGATAAGATCCAAATGGAACAAGTAAAACAAAAACGGGATTTAAAATTGGAACATTTTCCGTATACTTTGTAATAAACCCGCATATCCATGCAAATAAAATCCCAATTCCAATTCCACCAAATGCAATAACAAAGAATGAAATTACACCAAAATAATAATCTTGCCCTATCAAATTTTCCGAACCAATTTCAGTGAAAGTTAAAAACATTTTATATAATACAACTGCGATACCTTTAAAAAAGTTATTTGGATTTATGGTAGTTAAAAAAAGTTACAAACCATCATTTAATAATGATTCACCAAAAACAGAAATGAATAAAAGTTCATTAACTTCCATTTCTTCAAAGATGACAATAACGGCAACAGGATCAACATCAGCAATAAGGGAACCGAAAAGTAACAATTCAATGAAATTTACTTCAACAGTAAAAAGTCCTGTTAAACTGATAGCCCATAATGAGACACCTAAAGATGGAATTTAAACTGTATCAAATATTCTAAAATATAGAAGGAAGATTTGTCAAAACGGAATCAATGAGATTTGGAACAATGGACCCCACATATTGGGTAATGTGTGTCATATTTTAAATTTTTAAAGACTTTCAAACATGGTGTTTTTTGTAAAAAATTAATACACTCTGGTTTTCATTAAAAGTACATAAATGCATTAGAAAGAATTTCGATTTTTTCGAAACGATAGTGTTCAACCGTTGATTTAATGCATTGTTTTTACTGAATATCATTTTATAAATCAATTTTTTTTAAATTTTAGCTTTTCAAAAATAATCTGTTTTTACGTTTTTTAAGTTTTTACGTTTTTTAAAAGAAATCAATAAACAATTACATCATGCAAAATTATTTTTTTGTCTAATGGAACATATAGCTATAATTCATACACATAAGTTCAATACTTCTGCTGCTGCTACTAATTATTGATAATAAAAAAATAGAAACACAAAGATTAAGAGCAAAAAGTTGTAAATTAGATTGGAAAAATTTTTTTTATTATTATCAGTTTTTTAGCAAAGGTAGCAAAATCCGTATGACTTAAAAATGCGTCGTATGCGAAGAAATAAATTGCGTCAAAAAAGAATCAATGCAAAAAATCTGTTGTTTTACCTTTTTTTAAAAGTTTAAGCTTTAAAGAGAATAATAATAATCGGATTAAAAAAGATTTTGGTAAATTTGTTTTTAAAAGTGATAAGAATTAAAGGAGGGGGGTTTTTGTGTTTTAATCAAAAAAAAGAATCAAAATAAAAAAAACAAACCAATTGCAACAATATTCCATGACGTTCCAATTAATGCAAAAGTTAAGCATGAACCAAAATTATCAAAGAATGATCGAGCAGGCATATTATATCCGGCATCAAAGACCAACGGCGGTAACAAATAATACATAAAAACTTCAGAATCCAAATAAAATTCTGATCGATCAACATTCATTACATTTAAAATTATCCCAATTACAAGTCCAACAAGAATTAACAGAGATGAATCCGGAAACATTTCCGAGACTTTTGGATAAATATGAAATACTAAAAATTATAGTTTTAAAAATGGCTTTTAAATGATTTTAATCAAAAGTTTAAAAATATAAACCAAAATTGGGATTTAAATTGAAAAAATATAAACATTTCAAAAAAATTTTAAAAATCGAAAACCGAAATTTTGAATTCATTTTTATGAAAATTGAAAAAAATAGCCTTCTAAAAATTATTCTTATGGATGAAATCGGAAATCAAGCAATTTTTGGAGCACGTTTTAATCGCTATTTTTTGCAGTCTCCAACTCCAGTGAATTCCTGATTTTCAGGTTCAACCATGAAAAAAAAAATTTGTTTAAAGGAAGAGATTCTGTTAAAATTAGAATAAATAAATTTATCCAAAGAAAGAAAAAACTAACTAATTTTTGCTGCACATGCGGTTAAAATCCATATTGAAATTGTTATTGGAACTTTTGCTTCTTCCCAATTCCAATTAATTATTTCATATCTTGTTGGCTTCTTTTCTTCTGCAGCTGAGCAAGGTTGAAAAAATATAAATTGTATAATTACAATAAGTAATACAATCCAACATTTTCGAAATAGCCTTTGTTGAAAGGTGCCAAACTTTGAAGAATTTGCCGATGCCATTGCTGCTGCTGGGAATTAAATAAAGCAGTGTTAATGCTGATCACCGCTGCAGCTGTAATTTTCGGTAATATTTTTTTTGCGGGACACAATGTTCTTCTTCTTCTTTTCTATAATTGGACAAAAAAGAATTGCTTCTTTGCTTTTCTTGTTAACTTTTAACTTTCGCTTATTTAGGCTGCCATTTATTGATAAGAAGAACCTTCTCTTCCTTTCTCCCTCATAGATTTTGGCTTTCTGCTGCTCACTTTCGTCGTTGATTTTTTGCTTCTTCTTCTTTAAAATCGATTATATTTGATTCCGGAAGAATTAACAACATTTGACTCGTTCCATTTTTTTTATATTCTATCAAAAAAAGGGGTGGTAAATGTTTTTTGTGAAGACCCAAATAGGATCTAAATTTGATAGGTGGAATTAGACTACAACAACAACCATTAGTGTTTGTTTGAGGATATCATTTTGTTGTTATTTAAATTTTTGCTTTTTTTGGTATTTTTAAGCTTTAAACAGTATTGATTTTAAAATATTACTCAAATATTTTGCAACAAAAAAATCTTTGTATCTCGCTTCAACACTCTTTTTACAAGCACGTGTAACTGAAATAAAAATGTCTAAAAAAAGGTAGCCTCTTTTAAATTGTATTATTGGCTGATAACGGGTAAATACAACCAACATTGTTCTCGTTCTTCTTATATTTTTTGGAGACATGAGAAAAAATGAAGGCAGGATTTTCTTTTTTTTAATGATGAATTTTAATTGATCTCATTTATATTTTATGTGAAAAAAAGAATGTTTTTTTGATAACAACAACTCTTTCTTTTCTTTTTCTTTTTTTTTTATGGAAACCACACTGCTGCCTGCCTGTCCATTAATCAGGGTTACGGAACTTTATGACTTTTTGTTTTTCTTGAAACATACGTAAGCATACATAAAAAATTACAGGAAGCATTTTTTGACTTTGTTTTTTCTTACAATTTTTTTCAACTTTTGAAAAAATATTGCTAACACGAAAATTAAAAAGGATGAAAAAATCAAAGTTTTATTGAGTCAAAACTGATATCAGGTGGAAAAAGTAATTTAAAATTTATAGCAAAAAAGTTCATTAAAATTATGAACTTTGTTACATACAAAAGAAATCATCCATCCTTTTTTTTCACACGTTTTTTAAGGTGTGATTTTCTATAAAAAATAATTAAAATGTAAAGCATAGAAAATCAGAAATACAGAAAATAAAGCACTATTTAAACGAAAATTTTGTAAAATGATGGACGAAAAGAAAAAGTTTGTCTTTTACAGAAATAACTTTCAATTTTTTAAAGTCGAGGAAGCAAAAGAATCTTTGAAAAAATCAGAAATATAAAAATGCATTCGAATTGTTGTATATTTTACTTAAATAGAATACTGTAGTTCAGTGAAATTTTAATTTATTTACAATGTTTGGGATAATATTTTTTTGCTTTCCAAAAATATTCTTTTGTTAATTTGAAAAAAATATTTTAACCTGATTTGGTTCAGTTTCAATTTGAATGCCATTGCAAATCCTTTTTTTTCATTTCTTGCAAAATATTGCAAAATATTAGCCTTTTTTTATTATTTCAAAAATTATGAAACATAAACTCTTTTTTCTTGTTCTTTCAAGTTTCAAAAAAAGAACTCTTGTAAAAATCAAGCGCTCACTTCTTTTTTCACAGCGGAATTTTTTGGAAATAGAAATGAAAAAGGGGCGGAGCTTAGACATTTTTGAAATCGTGTTTGCGCATATTCACAAAACGCCAAACGTTAATATTTTTAAAAAATCAAAGACTTTAAAATTTTATGAAAATTTTTGAAGCTTTTAAAAAATAGATATAAATTTATTCAAAAAATGAAAAAAATTTAAAAAACATAAACCAGCAGAAAACAAAAAAAAATAATGTTTTATTTCCAGCTTTAATAAAAGCAACAACGTATATTTATATAAAAAACAACTATAAAACTTCAAAAACATACAACATAAAATTATGATAAAAAATCTAACTACAAAAAAGGCTTAAAAATTATTTCTAAGAACACGTAAACGATAAAGGCAAATAAATTATGAACCATAATTTGATAAAAGTAATAATTCAATAATTGGAGTTCCACGTGAATTAAATCTGTCAGCAATGAAGGAGTTTTTTCTCACTATCAAAAATATATTTATCATCCAATAATTTATCTGGATCATTTTCTTATTGTAAACTCTAAACAAATCATATTAAATGGGTTACTGTAGCTAAAAAGATTCTGGAGCACTATTCACATTTTCCGAGATTGAAAGTTTATGTGGAAGATGTTCATATGTAATTGCAGCAACAGAAATTTATCGAGCAAGTTTAAAAACCTTCAATTCCCCAACATTCTCCAGCATTAATAGTTTGTGACTGTCGTTGAATAAGAATTCGAGGTTTAACTGAATTAAACCAAAGTGTTACTCCAAGCAATGTTTCACGGCGATGATATGGATAATATTCTTATGTTCCTCCAGTAGATAAGATTGCTCCACCTATAAATGAATAATTAGTAAAGCTATATATACACATATGTATGTAAGCATTCAACAACAACAAAAGAAAAATTACCAGCAAATTCAAAAGCAAAATCAGCTTCACCAGTTTTATAATAATCATATTTTTGAAGTGCATCAGAAACTGTTGTTTGAATTTATTCTTCAATAACTTTCATTGAATGTTCTTGAGCTTCAGAAACTCTTGAATCAATTTGTTCTCGAACATTTTTATCAGCTAATGATTCAACATCCATTTTTTCACAACATCTTGTACAAGCTTTGCAATTTCATCTTCTGTTGGAACATCTTCTGTTTGTTGTTGATAAACAATTTCTTCGATAGCTCTTCGACATTGTTCTTGTTCATTACGAATCTGTTGACGTTCTTTTTCTAGCAAATCATTAACAAAGTATTCACGTCTTTTTATATGTGTTGCTGCTGCTGCAATTCGTCTATCATTAAATTTGTATGAAAAATAACAATAATAATAGCCTGTAATAATATATATATTATAAGTTTTATATCATAATTTAAACTAACAAACCTTGTGGAGTCGTAAAGAAGCATTAACTTTATAAACAATATTAAACAAACAAAAAAGTAATGTTATTGTTGATAATTTATATAAAAAGTTTTGCGAAAAAAAACAATCTTGATTTTTATAATGCATAAGTCATTCAAATTTGTTTTTGCACATTGCATGACATAAACTCCTTAGGGAAACCCTTAGAGGATACTTATGTATTTGAGCAATATTGATTATGCTTTGCTAACTTGTCGGCAAAAAATGCAACTGCTGCGGGGAAAATCAAAGCAGAAGCTATGCTTTTCTTCCTAAACGGTTTTAAAAACAATATTGATCGCTAATATCATCAGTGATATCAATTTAAACACTTGAACATCATAAAAAAAAAGAAAAAAAAAGGAAAAATGAATGCCAATTTTGGAAGCATTCTTTCAAATCTTAATGTTATCGTATAAAACTTTCTAAAAAGCTTCTACTAACACTTATCTACACTTTTAGTTTCAATTGTGTCATTTAGATGTCTACAAATAAAGTTCTTAATTTTTTAAGCATTTGAATGCTAAAATTTTCGTTTTTTTTTCCGTTTTTTGAATGCCAATTTTGGAAGCATTCTTCCAAATCTTAACGTTTCTGCATGAAATTTTGCGAAAAGCTTCTACTGATATCTATCTACACTTTTAGTTTCATAGAGGTTGATTGCTTTTAATTTGATGATTTGCTACCCCAAAACAGAAGCTTCATCGAGTTAAAATCTAACATATATATGTTTTTTTAATGTTTACAAATTCTTCCGCCACGAAAATGTCTGTCATCCTCGGAAAAACATGGCGTGCGTATCTTTTTCTTTTGATTTTTTTTCTATTTCCATTTTGTCGGGTGTCGATTCCGATGTGTTTTTTCAAACATTTGTTTCAAAAACATTTGTCGCTTTTTTTCTCTCAAAAAAAGCGTTTGTAAAAAAACAGCTAACAAAAACAAACGAAAAATAAAGAAGAGAAAAAAAGCGGCATCCATCAATTTTTTAGTGATGATTTTTTTCTCTTTTTCTGTTTCGTTTTTTTTTTCTTTCGCAACAATCAAACACAAATATATATTAACTCTGAAACAAAAAAAAAGAAAAAAAAAGATGTGTAAAAAATATAGCATAAACATTTAAAAAAAAATGATGGGAAGATTTTTTTGGATGTGTAAAAGAGAGAGGGAAAAGAAGAGATGAACAGCTGTTAGTTACACAACAAAAAAAAAGGAAAAAGGGGATGATCGAGGCAGCAGCAGCAAAAAAAATTTGAGCCCTTCTGTTTATTGTTTCGTTTTTTTAGTGCCAAAAAAAATTCAGTTTGTTTCAAGCATACACACACTTTTTTTATTTGTTATTATTATTTAAAAAAAGAACTGAAAGATAAAAAATAGAAAAAAAATGTTAAAAATTATTTGTTTAATTTCGATTTTTTTTATTTTCGTTGTGAGATGCAGTGAAGTTGTTCGAAGGGGTAAGTTTGTTTTAAGATCTTTGTTTAAACTTTTTCAATCCGATTTCATCATCTTTTGATGACACATAATATCTGACTCATGCCATTCTTTTATTTTTTAAGATTGCCCCCGAGGTTGGATAAAATATGATCGAACAAAATCTTGCTTTCTTGTACATGATGCAAGACTTAAATGGAATGATGCAGAACGAAATTGTCAAAGGCATGGCGGGCATTTAGCTTCTGTTTCAGATGAATATGAAAATATATTCCTTTTTGATCTTGCAAAAAAGGCAAATCTTACAGTGCCAACAGTATGGCTTGGAAAAATTATTAAACTTTCTAAAAATGGCGCCTATGAATGGAATGATGGTACAATTGGACGATATGGTGCAGGATTTCGAGGTGGTAGGACTTTTATGATCGGTGACCTTTTTGGGGGGACTGGAGTTTTTTTAAAGGGGATTATAAAACTTTAGATTTAAGAAGCCCCCATCACGGCAATCCCAAAAATAAAAATGAATTGCACGCAACCTGCAGCGAAAACCCAACTCTTTTTTTACTATTTGCTGCAGGTTGCGCGCAACATACCTTCTTTTTTTCTTTGAACGCGGATGCCGCGCCTTTATTATAAAAAAATTGGGGATGAAATTGCTAAAATTTTTCGAAGAACGTAATTGTAATTTTAGAACCTCCCTCAGGCAATAATATTTGTCTTACAATGTGGGCTGATTATGAAAAACCAGATGGTTCATGGAATGAATGGGATTGTGGATATCCAACTGGATATGCATCAATTTGTAAAAAATCTTTTCGTCGTGGAACTCCTCCTCAACAAGTTGTTGCTGCTGCATCAGCTTCAGCAATAAACAATAACAACAATGGTAAGTTTCTGTTTTTTACATATTAGGAACCTCCGTTTTGTCTAATATTTGCATATTTGGCGATCATTGATCCCTCTTTTTTTAAACGCACTTAAGTGGATTTTATTGGCGCATACTTTTTTTGGATAACTTTTATCCCCCTTTTTTCGTTAATCTTCATTTGTTAGACTAAAACGGATTACTTGAAAATGCATTATCTCCCACTTGAGATTTTTTGTTGTTGTTTTTTCTGAAATAAATTTGAATATTTTTTAGCCTAATATTTGTAGGTGTTTTTATTGGCAAAACTGACGTGAAAAATTCGAAAGCCCATTTTTGTTAAAAAATGTCATAAATAAATTAACAGTCATTTGAGAAAAATGCACTGTTTTTTTCTTAGAGTCTCAAAAGACCAATCTACCAATTTTTAGGTCAATCAACAGAAGCTCGAAATGGAAATGATAAAACCCTTTCTGGAACTTTAGCCTCTGCTTCTGCTTCTGGAGCAGAGCCAACCCCGCCCCAACATGCTTCTAAAAGATGTTGCGTTTCATGCCCAAATAAATGTGGAACAAATGAACGCTGTATTCCAGATGATTTAAATTGTTTAATAAAATCTTGTAATAATACTGCACCAGGCTGGTGCCTTCCTGTACCAAATCGATTTTAATTAAATAATTTTGTTGGAGAAAAAAAATTACCTGTTAAAGTTTTTTAAAAATAAGTACAATAATAGGATATTATCCCTTTTTTTTAATATAAAATATTTATCATTCCTTTTCAAAAATTTCTTTTTAACTCCCTTTTGTTATTTTCATTGGTCTCAAATTTATTTTTGTTTATTATTCAATATTTGCATATTAATCCCGAGTGTCCATATTTTCTTTAAATTCCTTCAATTCAACTTTTTCTTTATCCTTTTTTTGCACGGCTTCCAAAATAATTATAAAGCACGGTTAGCAGCTTTTAAAAAAATCTTCCGTCAATTTTTTATATTCTATTTTTCCCGCTTCTTTTTCTTTTTTAAATAATGATTCATTTTTTTCGATTTGTGTTTAAAAATAAATTTTATTATTATCAGATTGAATTTCGATTTTTTGTTTATACGAAAATATTTATTTTTTTAACAAAATTGTGGAAGAAAAAAGATAGAAAGCTTAAACGCTTGTTTATACTTTTTTCGTTTTTGACAGAAATTGTTTATAAAAAAAGATTCCAACAGAAAAAAAACGAAAACAAAAAACAGAAAAAAAGAAAAGCATTGGAAAATTGCCAGAAAAAAAATCTGCAAAAGTTTTGCTTTTTTTAAACAAAAAAAGGGAAGTTTCGTTTTTGAAAGGGCAAAAATTAAATTAATTTTTTTTTAAATTAAAAATGTTGAATTTGCAGAAACTTTTTTGGAAAAAGGATATAAAGCAAACTAAAAAGTAATAGAATTTTAAAGTGGATTTGTATAAATTGGGGAAGCGTTAATATAATTTAACCTTTCTACTTTTTGTGAGTATAAGAACACACATTTAATGACAAAATACAACGGTCTTTTTGCAATGGTAAATTTAACTTTGAAAATAAAAAACAATTAAAGTTAGTCAAATTTTTTGCAAACAATTTTCAGTTTTATGTTTTTGGAAGATTTTTGAAAATTAAAATATTTCTATGAACTATGATGCAGTGTTTCAACAATGAACCAATCAAATCGTAGAAAAATTTTTTTCAGATTTCTTTTTTTTTGTCGTTTTTCCTTATGTAAAAAAAATGATAAAAATATACTGTAAATTTTTTAAAACCGATAGGTCCTTTGACGTAAATAGAAATAATTTAGCAGTTATAAATAAAATATTATATATTATAAATTAATTGTGTCTAACACCTGTTTTAAACATGTCACATTTATGCAACAAAAAATATTAACTTTATAAAAAATTATATATTATAATTTACAAGTTTATAAAAAAAATTATATATTAATTTTTATTGGAATTGCAAAAAACTTCCTTAAAACATTTTATTTTTGTTTATTTTTATGGTAATTAAATAGAGTAATTTTTCTTTTTACTATTTACATGTACATATTTATTGGAATTATGCTTTCAAAAAAGTACAAATTACACCCTTTTTTTAAGTGTCTTTTTTCATTGTACCAGCCGGCTGGTATTTTTTATTAAAAAAAACTCCCCCAAAATTGCTCTGCCCTTTTTTTACCAAAAAATTATTACCGATTTATTTTGCATTTTTAGATTTTTGTTTTATTTTTAAAAAAATTAACAAAAAATTTTTTTATGTAAATGTGTTTAAATGATAGAATCGGATGCTGCTATTTCATCATCTTCAAATGCCGCAATCGAAAATCCAACAACTGTAAAGATATTTCTAATTTTAACAGATATAACAACTTTTATCGTATATTTAATTTTGGGACTTTTAATTTATATAATAAAAAAAGTTCATCTTCAACAAATGGGAGCTCTAAAATATTTTTTTTATTTAAATATTGGAATTTCATTCATTTTTGTTACATTATTAGCATTTTTAAAACCAATGATATTATTTCCATTTGCAATAATATATCCACTTGGATGGTTATTTCCATTAAAGGCAATGCCAACTTTGATCCTTTGTACATTTGCATTAAATTGTTTAGCAATTTTTGTTGATATTTTAGTTTCAATGTTGGCACAAAGATATTTTTTTACACGATTATTAATTAAAAAACGGCACCGTTGGATTCAATTTATTTTTTATGCACTTTTATGGGGATCAAATTTAAGCTGCTGTTTTTGCTGCACGTTTATTTTATCAATTTTTTCGTCTTCGTCTCAAGACATTTTTGTATTAATTTCAACAAAGCATTCAATGGGAAAATTTTTACTTTCAAAACAACCTTCGCTCACAGGTTTCATGGATTATTCATCTCCAGCAATTTCAAGCTTCTTTAAAATTATTGTATTTTTTGCATTTTCTCGAATTTTTGCAATTATTTCTTTAACACTTTTAAATTATCGACTTTTATCAAAACATTCACAAAATTGGACTTCAAAAACTCAAAAATTGTTAAAAATGTTTTTAAAATCAATTTTTGCACAGGCTTCTGTTCTTCTCATTGCTGGTGGAGGGCCAGGTGTTTTAACATTGATAATTTTTGCATTTCCAAATATTCCATTTATTGAAGAAATTTGGATGTTTTCACTTTGGTGCGCATTTGGATTTTCCTTTTTACAAACATTAGCAATTATTATTTTTACTCCACCATTTTTTATTTTTCTTAAAAAGAAATGCCATTTAGTTTGGTGCCATTTAATAGGAAATGTCACAAATAATAATAATAATGTTCGAATTCATCATACATGACTAAATTTTAAATATTGATATAAAAAGGTGTTATTAGGAACGTTTTATTTATTTATGATTTTGCAAATGTCACGGGGCGAAATAAATATTGCTTGTTTTTTAATCATTTTTAAGTTTTCATGAAAACAAACATATGATTTTAAAGTACACAGTTGTTTCAGGGAGCTGTACTTTTAAAGCTATTTTAAATTATAAATCGGATCAAGTTTAAAAAAATCGAAAAAATTTCTTTCTGAAAATGGTTTCTTTCTTTCCATGTCGCGTTTTAGTAATGACCTAAAATTTCAGACATGCTCTTAAAAGTTGTTAAAAAATTGCAAATACAATATGAAAAAAGGTGATTTATTACTTATGCGAACATTTTACAATCCAATAAATGTCTTTTTAAATTTTTTATTACAACCTAAAAAGTTTAAAAGTCTCATAAAAATAAAAAAAAACGAGCAATTTTATGAATATTTTATAACATTATTAAACTGTAATAAATTATATAAACTTATTTGACGTAAAACTTTCTCTGAAAATTGCTGTTTTGTATTTTAAATATTTGATCAAAAATATTTATGATAAGATTAGGATAATTATATAATAAAATAAAAGTTTAAAAACAAATTTATCAATTTAAACATTTGTACCTTTATTTATGAACGTTTAGTTTTTAATTTTTTAAAAAAAAGTTTCTTTTTCTCAGATAAATAAAAAAAATACGAAAATGGCTATAAATAAATTAAATTTGCCATTCCATATTTTTTTATTCTAAAAATAATTTTAAAAACATTTTTAACAAAACAAAATACAAAAAATTGTATGGCTTTTTTCTCTTTCATTTTTAAGAAAAACATTGAAAGAATTTTTGTTTGTTCACGGATATCAACTTTCTCTCTTTTTCGTCTATTTTTTTTTCAAAGCATTGAAAAATCGTCGTCGAACAAAAAAAATATAATGGAACAATGAAATTGGCTTTTTTTTGAAGAAAAAAAGTTTCATCGCTTTTTTCTCTTTGTTCCTTGAATTTTTTATAAAAGCAAAAGAAAAGGTTTGACCAATTAAAATCTTTGTGATTTTTTGCCATCAAAAAAAAAGAAGAGAGGTAAATCCAATCAAAAAAAAAGAAAGTAGCGACAAATGGCAAACTACTTTTTTTTTCAGTGTTAATCCCCTTTTTGTACAAAAAATGGAAAGCTTTGATTTTTACCGATTGTATTTTTTAGACTGAATAAAGTTGTTTCAATTAAAATGAAAAGAGAAAATTAATATTTAAAATTTTTTCTTTATTCGATAATAAAATTTGGTTTTTTATAATATTTTTCAAGGATGAAAAACTTTAAACATTAAAATTTACATATTTTATTATTTTGCAAACAAGCACTTTTCATATATGAAAATCAGGCATTCACTAGAATGAGACTTTTTTGTTGATAGTGCCACTTCAAACGACAAGAAATTGTTTCAATGCAATGCCTTATTATTTTCAGGAAAGTTATAAAAAAAAATTGTTGCTGATTAAGCTTAAATTTTTCTTACCTTTTTCGAGGGAAGGAACGCCGTTCTTTCAAAAAATCTTGAAAATGATTATCTACTTTTTGAGAAAAAAACTTTGCAAAAAAATATACATAAAACTTAAAAGCATTAATCTTTTTGTTAAAAAAAAACGTTCAAAAAATTGCAACAAAATAATCGGATCAAATTGTTTATGCAAAAAATGGGTGCCAGAAGAAAAAAAATGTGAAAAAAAATAATGGTTGATTGATGGAAAATGACAAAAGTGACAATAGATTAAGCAATTTAGAGCATAAGTGTGAAGATCAATGACATAACAAAAATGAAAAGATTTATCTAAACTTTTTTTCTACCGTATCCTCATTCGCTAGCTTTTTCCCTCTCATTCCATTATAATAACACACACACGCAACAACAAAAACGGCCAAAAGCAAACGCAAACAAGGGAGTGGTCGGGCTGTCATCGTTAAAAAAGATTGTGCCTCTGGCATTGGCTTTTTTCATTCCTCCCCTTTCAAAAAGAACGGCCGATGTTTTACTTTTTTCTTCAAATTTCAAAGTTTTAAAATAAAATTCAAAAAATTTATTTAATCAAATCCATCTGAATTATCTGTAAAAAAAAGAAATGATGTCCAACAACACTTCCACCATCAGTAGTAACAATGATCTGGTAGGTTTCAGTTTCTTTCCTTCTCCTTTTTTTTGCCCGCCTCTTATGTATGAAATGTTGTTGTTGTTCGAGATATCGGTCAAAAAAAAATAATTCGAAACCTAGCCTCTCAAATAACCGTAAATTCATACTTTTTTTCTCGCTTCCTCGGAAACAGAATACTTTTATATATATTTTTTGGTAGTGGCCGGTGAACTTCTCTCTCTATCATCAGAGATGAAAAAGAAGTAATTCAAGTCAAAAAAAATTTACGGATCAGCTTGCGTTCTTTTTTCTTTTTGCGGGAGAAATCTCCATTTGTAGTCGTTTTTGCCACATTTGATACACATTCATTCATTTCATCCATGTATCACATTTTTATATTTATGTAACAAAGATTATGTGTAGCAAAAAAAAATGCAACAAGAAATATTGCACAAAAAACATGCTGTGATCAATTTTCTTTAAAGGCATAAACAAGTGTGCCATGGCAGCAGTTTTTTCAAGTGCTTTAAGATCTTAAAACAATTCTTGACTCTCCAGAGTGAAAATTTAATTTAACATTTTTAAAACTACAAATAATGATAAATATTTGTTTTGCAATTTTAAAAATAAACATTTTTGTATTTTGTTAAAGCATGTCAAGCAAAATACAAAAATCTTGTAAAAACGGCTAATTTTCGTTATCGGATTATTCCAACTTTTCAAAATATATGAAAGTTTTGCTATTTAAAAATTGATCAAACAACAAAAATTGATTTGTAAGGTTTTCCATATTTGTTCTACCGTATTCTTCTTATTCTAAAAAAATAATGAAGTGTCCCAAATTAAATTTCCATCACCCATCCCAAATTATTTGATTACCACTTTTGTAATACAAAAAAAACCGATCAAAAGAAAACATGTTATTTTTTCCAAAAAAAAGCAGCAAAAAAAAACACAAAATTATTGCGCAAGCGTTTTTTTTTCTTTCGACCTAACTTCTGTAATCTGATTCTTTCCCCGATGGCGACCTCTTCTTCGTTTTGCATCAAACAGCTCATTATTTCTTTAGTAAAAAATAAAAAAATTAACGCAATACGGTGCTGCCTTTTTTTCTTTCACACTTTTTGTTGTTTTTCTTTTTTTCGTTCCTTAATTGGCTCAAAAACAGATTTTCTTGTTTAAAGCTCAAAAAAAGAATGAAAAAAATGTTGAAAGGCGTACTGTAACTGAAGAAGCAGCAGCAAAAATGAAGGAGGAAAAAGATTTAATCTCTTACTTAAGGAAATATACATATAAAGAAGGAAGGAAGGGGATGAGGCAAATGCTTGACCAAAAAAAAAAGATTGAATGAGAATGCAAAATGCAAACATGACAAAATTGCAGCTGTCTTCAAAAAAAGGCAAAGATTGAATTAATTAGATCATCTTGTTTTTCTTTGTTTTTAAAGGAATCTAAAAACTTGTTGTAACTGTGGTGTACTGTAGATTTTTCGATCCAGTTTTAAAAATTTATTTTAGAGACCCAGGAAAAATGTTGCATTTAAAAAATATTTTTTTTAGAGTTTATTTTAAAAAAGGGAGCCTTCAACTTCAAATAGAGACAGCTGCTTCTTCTTTCTGTCCCCGTCCATTTTGCCCCCCCCCCTCCTTTCCTGCCACCGACTCTCAGGGTATCGAGTTACTTTTTTTTCTTGCTCTCTTTATTTTTTTGCCATCAAAAAAAATTGTGCCGGCGCCAAACATTTTTAGTTTTCAATAATAATATTGAAAGCGGGCACAACTATGGCAAAAAAGCTTTTTTTTAATGCATTAAAAATACACATTTTTTCGACAATAAATTTTCCAAATACAGTATACTTTTTTCATTTTAAAAAAGTAAAGCAAACTTTATTTTTCAAAATATGTCACACATCTTTGTTATTATTTTTAATATTTGCAAAACATACAATTGTACTGTTCTTTTGCTCTATTTCAAACACTTAAGATTTTTAAGGACCATCTTCTCACGTACAAAAAAAAAAGAAAGAAGCCACTTCACTCGATTTTTACTGTACGTTTTTTCTATTATTGTATTTATTTACACAAAAAAATATGAACAAAACCTCGTTTTTGGCTTTTTTCAAAGAAGTCAAAAAATCGAAAAAAATGGGATTTCATTGATCCTCATTTTTCCCTTCTTCGATTAAAATTGTGTGGTTTTTTTGCCGGTGCCGATCGACTACAAAGAAAAAAAATTTTTTGAACAAAAAAGCAATTAGAGTATTAAGGATTTTTTTGGTGGTGGCTTTTTGACTGTGGAATCAAAAAAAAAATAGAAGTAAACAGGCGGTAGTAAAAGTACAGAAGTGTGCCAAAAAAAAAAGAACTGAGTGTTGGACATCTCTCTCACCAGGTGCCCCGCCTGTGCCTTCTTTACAGGGAGAAAGAGAAAAAGAGTGATCACCTTTTTTTGAATGATGATGATTGTTTGCTTTATACTGACTGACTGACTCCCTGGTGCCCAATATATATCGGGTCAAATCCCAAACATTGCTTATATAAATATATATTTGTTATGACTTTTTTTGGGGCAGATAAACTTTTTTTTGACAAAAAAATGTGTGCCAAACAAAGAAAAAAGGGTTCATGTTTTAAAAACATCTGTCAAAAAATGAAACAAAAAAACATTGATTTTAAAATTTTTTTGATTATTATTGTTTGGGATTTCTTAAATCTCTGTCCATCAAATTTTTGTTGGAATTGTTTTTTTTTTAAATACAAAAATTTGATTTTAACAAGAAAAGCAATTTTAAGGTTGGGAACGCCCATTTCTCGCGCAACCTTTTTTTGCTTTCTTTTGCCTTTCCTTAGAATGAAAAAAAGACGGTAATTCGAATCCAACTTTTCTTTTCTTTTTTTTTATAGAAAAGCAAAGCATTCGCTTTTTGCTTCCATCTTCTTTTACTTTAAATCTTAATAAAAATTTGTGTTTTTACATCAAAAAATTTAATCCCTTCTTTTTTACTTTTTTTATTTGATACCTTTGTTACTTGATCTCCTCCTTATCCATGATATCTAATTTTTAAAAGTTTTCTCAAATTTCAGGGAAAGGCTACATCATCGTACACAACAATAGCATCAGCAGCAACTTCTGAATTTCAATCAGAAAGCCATAACAGTAGTAATTCAATAGCAGGACCAACAATTGATTGTGTACCATTTATAAATACATGGATGACACCATTACCAAATACAAATAATAGCAATAGCAATAATACAGATTCAACAACAGGAATTACAACGTCAACAAAATTTGATTATTTAACAATGCCCGTAAATCATGCAGCACTTGAGGCAGCTGTATATGGTTCAACAGGAGGAACTGTAGGATCAGGGATACAAAATAGTACAACAACAAATCCATATTGTACTCCAATCGGTTATAATAATTCTACAGCCGCTGCCGCAGCTGCATATGCAAATCCATATAGTTATCATATGGCAATTCGAAATGCTGCACCTTTTACAAATTATTTTAATTCCCTTGGTTCAACAGTTGCTAATGTTGGAAATTCTGCAGCATATTATTCTGGATATGGTACAACAACAAATCCAACAGGATTTGATTATAATTCATATGCAAGCTCTAATCAATATTATACCACTGGTACCAGTTCTAATATTAATAGTAATAGTAATAGCAGAGCTGCTGTTGCAGCAGCAAATAATTATTATAATGCAACCGCTGCAGCTGCGGCATTTCCATATGGGACCCTTGCTGGAACTGAAACTTTGCCAACTTCTTCATCGACATTAATTTCGGCATCACAAATTAGCCCATATTCAACTGTTACAACAAATCAGAAATCAGAACATAAACCACCACGTAAGATATTTTAAGCAAAATTCAAACTTAGTGCAAGCAATTTAATAATCGAAATTTTGAAAATTTGTTGTCTTGACAAGAAATTTATAACTTAAAGTTTTGAGAAAAGGATTTAAATGAAAAAAATATTTAGGGCGAAATAAAAAGAAGAAGCCAATTGGATGCCTTGCAAGCCCTGAACCATCTTATGCTCGAGTATTCGTTTATGAATTGGAAGACCTTTGTTCTTTTATACAACCTCCATCATATTTTGCACATTTTAATTTACTTCTTGACAATATTATTTCACAGGCATTTGGAATTCATATTGATGTAAGTTTTTTTTAATTTTAAATTGACATTGAAATCTTGTCTTGAAAAGATAATTTTTGCTGTCACAGAACTTGTAAATCAAAGGTTTCACTGAAACTCGTTTTTTGAAGCTTCAGTAGAAAAATATAAGATCCAAATAAAAACTCAAGATTTTCACATTCAATCTTAAATAAAAATTTTCATATGGAACCCCCTGTTACAACTTTAATACCCGTTCTTCAAATTTATAGGAATGTGATCAAGCCAATGTTGAAGATGCCAATGTTGATGAAATAACAGATATATCATATTCTAATAGTAATCAAATTCAATCAGAAAATAATGCCCTTGTTGAAAATGAACAAAAGCCTGATATTAATTCACTTTCTGAAGGATCTCCACCAATAAATGCTGTAAATCGTGGAATTGCAGATGGTTTACAACAAATGGCACGAAGATATCAAAGAATGAAAGATGTTTATAATAAATGTAAAGATAATATTGGAGGTAAATTTTAACTTATTTTTTTAAATGAAAGGAATGTTAATTGTTTTTTTTGCAGAATTAACAAATTATATGCCACAATATTCATCAGAACAAATAATAGCTTGGATAAAGCAACATGATGTCTTTGTTGAAAATTATCGGCAATGCCTTCGAATTACTATTGAAAGGTTAGTTTTTTTGTATTCTCCAATCTCTGAAATCGAAACTTCGATATTGAAAAAACACAAAATACCCAAATCGAAATTTCGATTTTATTTTTTTTTTCGAGTTTTGTGATAAAAATTACCGAAATTTTGAACATTGAAAAAATTAAAAATTCGAAATCGAAAATGGAAATAATTTATTTTTAATTTTAAGTGTTTCTAAAGCAATGTTCTGCGAAATCAAAATTACCAAAATAGTTTTTTCAATTCAAGATACAAATATCGAAATAATTTGTATGCCAAAAACCAAAATTTTATTTTCGGCCTTTCAAATCAAAATTTCAATTTACAAATATGCAAAATTTTTAAAAAACCTTTGTATACGAATTTTTTAGAAGTACTGAAATGGAAAGATTTACAAATGTTGTAATTTCAAATGAATCGCTTGCTTCAACAATGGCAAAGCTGTTACTTTGTAATCTTGCAGCATATATTCCAGTTGAAAATATTTACAGTAGTCATAAAATTGGAAAAGCAGAAATTTTAGATCGTGCTTCACTTCGATTTAAAAAGAATATGATTATTGCATCTTCCATTCAAGAGACAAGAGAAATTGCTAAAAAGGTATGAGCTTTAATCTTGAAGATATCTTTTTAAAAAATTTATTTTTGCAGGAAAGAATTCCAGTTTGGCCAATTCGAAATTTAAAAGATATTGATACATATTACCATGCCATTGATAAAGTTCTTACAATGTCTTAAAAATATTCATTTTTTTAATGTTTTATGTAAAAGTTTTTTTCTTATAGCTGCTTGCCATAATTATAATAATTCTAATATTGACAAATTTTTTGATGTAATTTAATTAATTTTTTTTTATAAATTAATTTAAAAATAGTGTTTTGGGCAAATTAGCACACATATAAAAGAAAAAAGAAACCATTTATTAATTCGAGAAGGCTTTTTGAGTTAAATTAACTAAAACCATATTTTCCATTAATTAAATTTTAATTAATGGAAAATATGGTTTGTTTTTTTAAAATATCTTTCAAAAAACTTAAACAAAAAAATTTAAAATTTGTTTATTCTTAATTTTACAAACGGGTAATGTAACTTTTACAACTCAAATTTCTGTCTCATAATTGATATCTTTAATTTGTTTATGTCTATTATTTTGAGGTTATAATTTTTGAAACAATTTTTCATTGATGGCATTTTTCTCCATTTATTCAAAAAAAAAAACAGAAAAATGCCAGTACAAACAATTTTTTTCATGTTGTCGTATTTTTTGTTTTTTTCATTGCCATGGCCTTGAAAAAGGAATGTGTGCGGCTTTCTTTTTTTTTACTTGAAGTTTTCATCCATTTTCAAAAAAAGGAATGAAAGAATCAATAAGAATTTGTTCGTCATTTTCCCTCCCTTTTTTTGCCCCAAATAGTTGAAGTTTAGTTGCACCCATAGAAATAGAAAAAAAAAAGTAAAAAGATGCCATCCCTTCTGGCTACTGCTGCCATCAAACTCTATGTTGTTGTTGGGACTTCTTCTTTCTTCTTGTGTTTCTTTAGCTTTTTTGTTGATGTTGGAAGCGGAGCAGAGCGAAAAGCGCTCATCCCTCAATTGTGGCAGCCAGTAGCTTTTTTGAAAAAAACTTTTTCTTTCAAAAAAGACGAGCTTTATTTTTTTCATGTTTTTTATCTATAAAAATTCAGTGTATTTTTCAAAACCAATAAATGTTTGATAGCTTTTTGTTGTTTCAGATTTTTTTAGGGAGGTCAAACAAATAAAACACGGATTTTTTTCATTGTTTTATAAAAAACAGCAATCATTTTTAATATTTGTTCAATTTAATTTCATTGATTTTTAGAGGGAGTTTAGAAATTTGTCATTGATTCTAACGTTTTTCTCTCTATTGTTTTCCTTTTCGTTGAAAATTCTATTCAAAATCCGATTACAAAAAAAATTTATACTCTCGCAAAAAAAAACTTTTTTAATCGATTTCCAATTTTTCTTTTTTCCTTCTATTTTTTCGCCTCCGAATTTTTATTTTAATTCCGGTTCTTTTTTTTTTCTCCCAAAAATCTTTTCTTCCATTTTTTCACTAACAATTTTTTTCCGGAAAAAAAGGAAGCATGGAATCTTTGAAGTAAATTTCGATTTTTTTTCTCTCTATTAAATGACGTAAAATAAAGGAGAAAAGCTTTTTTCCGCTTTTCTCAGTTTTTTACCTAAAAAACTTTTTTTTCTCAAATGTCAAAAGTTCGTTTTTTATATTTATCTCCATTTTTTTTAAACGAACAATTTTTTCTTTCATTGCTTTATTATTTAATTTAGCGAATATAAATAAATCTTTTTTATACTTAAAAAACATTGGTTTTAATTAATTTTATCCGTTTTCATACACAAAAAAATGGAGCGGATAAATTAATTAAAACCAATGTTTTTTTTTTGCGGGAAATTAGCGGGAAATTCCCGGGAAATTCCAGGGAAATTTCCCGGGAAATTTCCCGATTTTTCTGATTTCCCGGGAATTTAACAACCCTGACCGTATCCCTTTTTTGCAATAATTCCAAAATCTTTGAAGTCAAAAAATAAAACCAAAAGAAGCCTTATAAAATGCATGTTTACAATCTTGAAAGATTGTTCCTTTGAGAGAGATTTTCATTCATCCATTTTTCAAGATATTATATACCCATTTGAATAAATTTTCTCACAACGAAGGGGGATATATCTCTTTTTTTATTTTTTTGCCAATGGCCATGACTCAGTTTTAAAGCAGCAGCAAAAAAGCACAAATTTTTGATGAAAAATAAAATGAAAATTCCCTTTCTTTCTCTTTTTGTTATAAACTATTTTTCTCATTTATTTATTATTTAAGCTTTTTGACTCTTTTTATTTTGCTTCAATAAACTCTTTTTCAAAAAACGCTATTCTAATTGGATAAGACAACTTTTATATTTCGAAGTAAGTAAAAAAGTAACAAAAAAATTTCATGTTGTTTTAGTGTTTATTTGAATGAGTCATTTCATTTTGATTTTTGACGGTTGTGGTGGTGGTGTGAATCAACGGATTTTCTTAATCATTGATATTTTTCAAAAATTCAATGCACCAGGTGCGGGAAAAAAAAGAATGAAAAATAACCAAAACGGAACCCCCCTTTTCTTTTGTTTTTGCGCAGGGAATCAATAAATCGCCGCCACTTTCATTTTTGCTTATTTGCCTGCCGGGTTTTCTTCCCTTTTCTCTTTTTTTTTCGCTGTGTTTCACACGAACTTTAATTCATTATTCTTCTTCTCTTTTTTGTTTAAAAAAATTGAATATTTCGTTTTTGAAAATAAATATATAAAAAAAAATTTAATTTTATAGAAGACTGACTTTTTAGTTTTAAGAATGTCAATAATAAAGGAAAAAAGATGTCAACAGATGTTCGAAAATGATAAAATGATAGTTTTTTATGTTTGTAATTTTCTAAGAAATATATTATTTTAAGTTTTTTATAGATTTTAATTTTGAACGTTTAAATTGAATTTTAAAAGTTTTATGAGTCTATCTTAATCCGGCACAAAAACTTTTTAATTTTTTATTTTATACTTTAACAAAATTAAACAGAATAAATCTAATAACTTTTTTTTTGAAAAGTAAGTAACTTTACTCCATTACATTTTCTAGCCCCCTTCAACGAATACAAAAAATAGCAGTTACCTGTAAAATAAAAAAAAGTTTACGTGTACTCAAACTTTTTTCTTTGTCTCTTTTTCTTTTTCTTCTCCGTTTTCACCCTTGTATTTTTTCTTACAAAAAAAAAGTTACAAACAAATCAATGTTTACCATTTTAAAAATCGCGTAATAATATTCATTTCGTATTTAAACCCTTTTAAATTGACTTTAATACAATTAAATATTTGCAGCTGTCGTGCCTTTAAGGCCGTCTTCGGTTATTATATTTTTTGGGGCTTCATTGAATTGAATCATTATTATTATCTTTTTTATTTGGTGAATAAAAAAGAGAGTTCTTTCTGTGTTGCTGTTATATATTTTACTGAGTGACTGACTCCTCTCGTTCTTCTCCTCCTTTTTTTTGAACTCCTTTAAAAAAGAAAAAAATTTTCTCGAAACATGCAAACAATTGAAAAAGCGCTGCATCAACCGATGGTATGTTTTTTATACTTTTTTTTATATAAAAATGATGTTAAAATATATTATTTTATTTTAGCCTTTTACAACGGGTGGACAAACGATCACTGATCGATTAACGGCAGCTCGGCATGCTCTAGCTGGTTCACAACTTGGTAAAACCATATGCAAAGCAACAACCGAAGAATTATCTGCACCAAAAAAGAAACATCTTGATTGTAAGCTTTATATATCTTTTACATTATATAATTAAATGTTTTTTGCAGATCTTTTACATTGTACAAATGAACCAAATGTTAGTATTCCATCAATGGCAAATCTTTTAATTGAAAGAACACAAAATCCAAATTGGGTTGTCGTATATAAAGCTCTAATAACAATTCATAATGTTATGTGTTATGGAAATGAAAGATTCTCGCAATATTTAGCATCATGTAATACAACATTTAATTTAACAAATTTTTTGGATAAATCTAATCCACAAGGATATGATATGTCAAATCATGTACGAAGATATGGAAAATATATTTCTGAAAAAATTTATACTTATCGACTTTGTGCATTTGATTTTTGTAAAATTAAACGTGGACGTGATGATGGAACTTTGAGAACAATGCATGCAGATAAACTTATTAAAACTTTACCAATTCTTCAAAATCAAATGGATGCATTACTTGAATTTCAAGTAAGTTTTTTTAGTTTTGATGTGTTGTACTATAAAAAGCAATTTTAAGGTTACAAATAGTGAACTCAATAATGGTGTAATTAATTGCTCATTCATTTTATTATTTCGTGATTTAATTCGGCTCTTTGCATGCTACAATGATGGAGTGATAAATTTGCTAGAAAAATTTTTTGATATGAATAAGAAGCAAGCTCGTGAAGCTTTTGAATTATATAAATCATTTTTGTTACGATTGGATAAAGTTGCTGCCTTTCTTTCAATTGCAGAATCAGTTGGAATTGATCGTGGTGAAATTCCTGATTTAACAAGAGCTCCAGCATCTTTGATTGAAGCATTAGAAGCACATCTTCATCATCTTGAAGGTGGAAAAGGTCCTGCACCATCTTCATCACAACAAATTGTTACTCAACAACTTCAAACTGCAACTGCCCATCCAACAAATAATCTTAGTAATATGTCTTCTGGGATTGATGAAGCTGCTCGACAACGTTATATTGAAGAAGAAAAAGAACGATTGCGACAATATGAAGAACAACGACAAAAGCAATTTAATCAAAGTGGTTCATCACAACAACAACAAAGTTGGTTTTTATTTTTCTTATCTTTCTTTACAGTAATATCTTTTAGATGTGTTTAATCCATTTGATTCTCGTCCACCTCAACCACAACAACAGCAACCACAACAGCAGCAGCCACCACAATATCATCAACAACAAAATGATCATTTAATGTTTCCTCCAAATAATGGCCAACAGCAGCAACAACAATTTCCACAAGGTGGTGGAGGAGATATTCCACATAGTGATCTTCTTGCACTATATCGACAACCTCCACCAATTGATTCAAACAATCCATTCGCAGCATATATGCCACCTCAACAACAACAACAGCAATACGGTGGATATCAACCTCAACAACAACAACCACTGCAGCAACAATATGGTGGTTATCCTCCTCAACAACCTCCTCCACAGCAATGTAAGTATAATTTTGATTGGAATTAGAAAAATCCTTTGATATTTATTTATTTTGTTGCTAAACTTTTTTATCCTTTTTTTGCACTTTGCTTTTTATTTTTCCTTCTTCGTTGTTTCTGTATTTTTGTTAAAAGACGTTTCTTGTAATTTTTATATATTTTAATTTATTTAAAAAAAGTATTTATTTTCTCAAATTTGGATTTCTGGGGGATTTTTGAGTTGGGGGATATAAATTTTGAATTATTTGAATTACAGTATCCAAGTTAGAACATTTTTTGGATGTAAATTTTAAAACTTTTTCGAGTTGTCTTGATTGAATATTTTTTCGATAACTTTCATAGGGAGGGAGTTGAATTACATTTATAAAAGCGTCTTTTACCATGATTTATTTTTTTAGTTGGGTATCCACAATCTTCATCAACATATGGGTATTCAGCAAATTCAATGATGATGGGTCCAACAACTTCTTCAACATCAAATAATGGAAGCTTTAGGGGTTTGTTAAATTGATAAAATATTTAAAAGTTGCGATCATTTTTTTGCTGGGGTAGTTTTTTTAAATTTTATTTGGGGGTTCTTTTGTCAAAGCACGTGATTTCAATGTTGTGAAAGTGGTTCGTTATTCAAGGTTAGTTTTTATAGAGGCTTTGTGAAAATTTGAAAAAACAAATTTGATTCATTTTCAGATTATCCCCAACATCAGCAACAACAAGCACCTCCACCAATTCCTCCACAACCACATTATAATAATATTCCCCAGCATCCACCTACTTCAAATTATGCTCAACCCCAACCTTCTCAAGCTCCATTTAATCCATTCCTTGCTGGTGCTCCACCACAACAACCTGATTACAGTAATACAATGCCACCACCACCCCAACAAAATTATCAAATGCAACATCCACAAGATTATGGAAATCCAATGCAGCAACCACCACCTTCACAAAACTACAGTAACCCTATGCCACCACAACCCCCTCAAGAATACAACAACCCGATGGCACCACCACATGATTACAGTAATCCAATGCAGCATCAAGAAGTAGTAAATGCAGCTTTAACAAATCCATTTGGTCCAATACAACAAAATGCCCAGAATCTTTATTCTGCAGGTGTTAGCCCTTCAGTTGCAACACCCGAACCACCAAGTTACCCTGCACCACCCTCAGATCAATCCACCCCAGCTCCATCCCCTGTTCCACCGTATACTTCTCAACAATCAACAACTGGATCGGAAGCAATGGCAATTCCACAACAACAGCAAGGACAAACACTTGGAATTTATGAACAAACTCCATTTTGTAAGCATTTTTATGCGGATATTTTTTTCTATTAAATTTGATATATTTAGCTGGAAATGATTCAAGCTATACAGCACCATCAAATTTTGATCAACAGATGCAACAACAACAACAGCAGCAACCAACTCAAATGCCTTCACAACAGCAACAACAAGAACCCCCACAAAATCAACAACAGCCCCAACAGGGCCCTCCACGTCCACCACCACCCGGTTTGATTTAGTCAAAAAATTTTAAGCTTTTTTTATAGTAATCTTTTTTTACATACAGGTAGTTCACCACAACCAGGTAATAGAAAGTTCCATTGATAATATTAATTTTTCAGCGGGGATAGTTTTATATTAAAAAAATGATCGCAACTTTTTCTCTTTTTTTTAATAAAAATTTTTCTAAACATAATTTTTTAAGCTTTTGATCCATTTGCAAATGCATCCTCGGGCGGCGGGCATCATCAAATGGGGGCCCAATCAAAACCAGATATTGATTCAACGCTATCAAATTTAGTAAATAATATGGAGATTGCTGGTAAAAATCCGGCATGGATGTCCCATCCTCCACCCGGTGGTATCCCACCTCCACAAGCATCAAATCAACAACCATTTGGAATTAATGGTGGTGGTGGTGGTAATCCATGGCCCCAACATCAACAACAACAACAAGGTCCACCTGGATATGGTATGGGGATATAATTTTTCTTGTTGGTATACTATATTTGTTACTATTTAGGTTTTTCCCAGCAACAACAACAACCCCCACAACAATCTTCATCAAATCCATTTGGTGCCCCTTTTTAATACAATAACAGCAATGCAATGCATTTGGTTTTTAATTTTTTTGTGGAATTAAAATTTAAAAATCACACTTTTTTTACACCAAATTTTGATTGCTTCTTTCTTTTTTGATAAAATTTTACGCTTTCCTGTCTTTTTTATATTTATTTTTTTTAAATATTCTCCTTTTGTAATAAGCACAAATTTGCAACAACAACTTTTTTCCTTTTATTGCTTTCTCTAGTGTCATATGTTTTATTTAAATGAGAAATACTTTTGTAGAATTCTGATATTTGATTACTTTTTTTGGACAGTCAATAATTTACTTTTACTTGTGATGGAAATGAATTAATTATAAATAAATAGAGTATTTTTTTAAAACATAAATTTTTGTTTTTACAACAAATAAAAAGTTTTTCCGGAATAACAAAAGAGATAACAATAAAGCATTTTAAATTACAAATGCCCGTGTGTAAATCCGTAAACTTTTATTTATCAAAACAAAATTTTAATAAAAATGTTGTTACATTATTATACAGATTTACACAAAAAAATAACAGTTTTATTAAAAAAGTTTTTTTTGTTACAAAACGATGGTTTTTTTGAAAGAAAAATCCATAAAGTTCAAAGAAAATATTTGTGACACTTCTTTGTTCTTTTTTATTCTTGAAACGATGTGTGCTAAACAATAAAAGGTTACGATACCATCAAAATTAGTATAAAAGGTGAATGGTCCATAAAAAACTTGTCATTTTTTTATTACTCACCGCTGCTGCTTAATTTTTTTTTCAACAAAACTTGATTTCTTATCAATTATGAACTCAACAACTCCATCGTCATCGGTTGAATCAACAATTTCTCATGAATCTTGTGAAACAAGAAATGCAACTGCTAGCGCATCCTTGCCAAATGTTTTGGGTAATAATAATGGAAGACATGAACATGACATGAAATTATGGTGCCAAACTGTCGTTGAAAGTGATTCAACATCATCAACTCAAGAATCGGTTAAAAGTTCATCCACAACACCAAAATTTGGTCGTCATTTAAGTCCTCCTCAACAACATTCAAAGCGGTATAATCGCAGTCATCATAAGCAACAAAATAATGGTGGTAATATTGGTGGATATCCTCCTACTTTTGGTCAATGTCCAAATACTCGTTCTGCGTAAGTTCTTTTTTTTTTACAATACCCGTCGATACTTTGGTTCCAGCGCATGCGCTTAAAAAATGCGCGCAACATGCTGGGCAACTGAAACAAAATGATATATCACATTATCATGATAATTTATCAACTTTTTTTTTTCAAAACTGCGTACTGTCCCATGCGCTGGAACCAAAGTATCGACGGGTATTGTATATCAGCAGAGTTTGTGACTTAATGCAGCATATACATATTTTTAGTCTTGCTTTTGAACAAGTTGAAGAACTTATGCGCCTTTGTAATCATGAATATCAAACTGGTGATACATATTACCATTCCATCAATGCTTTGCTTCGTCAAATTCAAGAAGTTCGTGGTTCATACCCTCCATCAGGTAATGCTTCACGTGTTCAATCTGCTGATGCTATTACGCCAATCTGTCAAACACTTCCTTCATCCCCCAATAATCGGGCTTTACCAATTCGTTTATTCCGTCGTATTGAAGTTCCTGAAAATCCCTCTTTCAATCTTATTGGTCGAGTTCTTGGACCTCGTGGACTTACAGTTCGAGAATTAGAAACTAGATTTTCTTGCCGAATATACGTGAGCGATTAATTTATTTTGTAATCATTAATTATTATTAATTTGTTTAGGTTCGTGGTCAAGGTTCAATTCGGGTAGGTTGTAGAGGGCACATTTTAGATGGGATAGGTCAACAAAAAAAACTGGAAATGTGAAATGGGCTCATTTTTAGGATCCTGAAAAGGCACGAAAACTTCTTGATAAACCTGGATGGGAACATTTAACAGAAAGTCTTCATATTCTTGTTATTGCTGGTGGAAATGATAAACTTCAAGTTGAATCAAGACTTGATGATGCATGTGATTTCATTAATCGCTTACTTCATCCCCGGGGTTTTGATAGCTTCAAACGTCGTCAGCTTGTTTGTTATGGTATGTTTAATATAAATATTTATCAGCTGCTAATTCATTTTTAGCTTTACTTAATGGAACTTTTCGTCCACAACAATTTCAACAACAAAATGATCGCGTTGGACAATCACAACAAAATCACATTAGTGTTCACTAAAAACTTTGCTCGTTATCTCACTTTCTGAGACTTTTGTTTTTGTTACTTAGGAAAAAAAGTTTTAAAAAAATATTTTTGTAACTATTTGTTTTTATTTGTTATTTATCTCTTTTGTATATTGTATTATTTATACAAATGAATTTGTTTTATTTAAAAATAATTTTTGTAAACTTTGATGGGGGATTGTTGTTGCTTGTTGAGGTTATTTCCAATTGTTATCTTTGTTAAACAAATGGGTTGTTTAAATTTAAATTTTTATCTAATGGTAATAAATTCTTATTTACCAAAATAAAATTTAACAAAAATGTTGTTACAGTATTACACAGATTTACACACAAAAAAAATAACGGTTTTATAAAAAATTCAAGTGGTTTTTTGACGTTTTGGAATTCTTACCGCGAAAAAAAACAATGATGATAAGGTTGAATAATGTTGTGTTTTTCAAAAAACAAAAACAACAACAAAAATCCTTAAAACAGTGTTTCATAAATTTAAAGACACGATGGATATCCTCAATAATAGGTGTATCATAAAATGTTAAAAAGCCTTACTTTCCCATAAATTACTTATTTGTTGTCTATTTTCGTGTAAACTGCTATTATATTTTTAACTTTCTATTGTCATAAATGCTATTCTTTTTCAGCTATTCCTTTAAATGAATCGTCCAGACTCTCAACAACAAAAACCTCCGACACAATGGGATACAGCTGACCCAAATTCACTTTTACCTGAAAATACTTCGGAAGCTCTTGGAATTCAAAATCAATCTTTTCAAATGGGTAGAAATGCAAATGAACAATTAAATGGTGAACAAATTGATTGGCTGATTAAACGTTTGAGTACAGATGATCAACAAGAAATTGGAAAAATTTTACGTGATTGTACAAAAGAAATGACGCTAACTCGTGGGCTACCATTTGCTGCATTAGTTACTGGTTCAATGTATGTTGCAAGAAGTCGATTACCTGAAAGTCTACGATTTGGTCCAAAACGTTGGCCATTTTATGCTATGATTGCTGTTGGCTCTTTAACAACTGCAAATTTATTATCAATGAATAATTGTGGACAAAGAGTTAAACCAAAAATGTATGAATTATATCAAAAAGTAGGTTTCTTTTTTATCTTTAAAGACGTACAATACATTTTACAGTATACCGCAAATCAACCCAATCAAACAATGACATATGAGTCATTGCGAGCTGCGAATCGGCAACATGCTGCTGCACCACAATCTTATGGTATTTCAACAGCACCACAAGATTCTCTTCAACCATTAGATGAACAACGTCCTGGTGTATATCCTCCAGCACCACCACCAAAATCTGGATACCTTTATGAAGATGCTCCAACAATTTCTGGAACACCATTTTCTCCAACAACTTCTGGAAATGAACCTCGTGAAAAGCCTACTCGCGGAGGTGGTAGTTATGGTGATAAAGGATTTTCATAGAATAATATATTGTACTAAAATTTTATTGTTTTCTGTAGAATTTTTTTGTGAATAAATGTAAGAAAACCCCAATTTGTGTGACTATCAGAAAAAAATTATCAGATGCAGCATTTTTCCTCTGATTTTAATGGTATATAACAAAATCACAGAAAAAAAGTTTTTATTAAAAAAATAAAAAAACCGAAATTTGTCTGTGCTCATAGATAGGCTACATTTTTAGTGTGAAAAAAAGAAAGAAATTGTACATTTGAGTACAGTGTTCAGGATACTTCTTTTTTTTACAGTAATCCTACTTATGATAGTGTATTTTGTAACAAAATTTTTGTTGATAATCAAGTTTTTGCTTTATACATTTCATATAACATTTACAGTCTTTTTATTTGTGGTAAATCAAAAAAAAATAATTAAACATTTTTTAAATTTTTTTGTTGATTACAAAAACTTCACTTTGTCTAAAAGCTATGAGTTTAAATGTAGGGACATGCATAGCAATGTGCAGGGTTTTTTCAAATGCCGCCAAATGTTATAATTTTGGTATCATTAGAATCGCCGTAAAAAAATGATTGGAAATAAAAAAAGAAAAAAGCAAAAAAATATTAAAAATAATGTTTAATTAAGTGTTGAAAAGTTAAAAAAAGTTTTTTTTTTCAGCCGGGGAACACACTTGTTTCATAAATATTTTCGTGTCGCGTTCGCAAACAACACTTTTTTTTGCTGCAAAAAAAGTTTTTTTTAAAAAGAGACAATTTTTGCTTTATTTTTTTCTGCAATTTTTTTGATTTATTAATTTCCAGACTTTGTGTTTTATAAATTTGTAATAAAAAAAAAAACTCTGATATATATTTTTATTATAAAGGAATATTAAATAAAATGTTGTAAACAGTGTATTTAATTTTCTTCATCAGATTCTTCAGCCGTTTCTCGAGTTGGATCTGAATTAATAAGTTGTTTTAAATTATTGATCAATTCGGTGCAGGTAAATGTGTGATGTTTATGAGAAAATTGCATCAGCCATTTTGGTTCAAATGATTTTTGTGTTCTTAAATCATAAAAATCTGATGTTTCTTTTTTTCTGTTATCATTCGTCGGATTTTTCGATGGAAACGGAGAAATATTTAAACAATGAGGCTGTTGATTCAAATTCAGACTATTGTACTGATCCTTTGAAATTTGACTAAAAACAATATTCGGCTTGTCTGGCAAATAGTTATATTTTGTTGCCATCTGAAACTTCAAACATTAATAAGCCTAAACAATAATGGATAACCACGTCTAAAACAAAAACCTTCACAGCTTCAAATTGCTTTAATTGAGGCTTATAAGCTGGAAAACAACAGGTCGAAAATTTTCTGGCTTAGAATGCTTATGGGAAAAAAGAACATCAATAACACACGCTGCAATCTATAAAAGAATGATGCAATACTTCTTTTGCTTATTTTGTGTCACATTTATAAAATTTGTTTTCACATTTAAAAAAATATTTGCAAAAACATAATAAACATTTTTTTAATACAAATAAAAGATTCCAAAGCAACAAAAACGAAAATTAATTGTTGTTGGATTTGAATCAGTGACCGAAGGACTGTTGCGCAGCGCTTCCCCCACTGCGCCATAGACGCAAACTTTTGACCGCTATCTTTCGCGATAATTTTAAAAATACTATTCGATGCAGAAAAAAATTCTGAATCGAATAGGTGAGGTCCCTAGAAGGTTACTGAAAATGTGTAATACATCATTTTCAAAAAAACGTAAAAAAATACGGTTTTCTCTGAAAATTTTTATTTTTTTGCAAGAAAACGATATCCAAAAGTTGGATTTTTGGAATCTCCGTATTTTTTTACATATATTAGGATAAAAATCTAAATTTTAAAAAAAAAGTTTAAATTTGTACAGTATACCTCACTTGCATTTTCTTTTGACTGAAAAAAATGAAGGGGAACACTGACGTTTGAGTCGCGCATGCACAATGCTAGACATGCACTGTTATTTGGAAAATAAAAAAACTAACAAAAAAAAAGTCAAGACGGCAAATTTAAAAAACTATTATCCTCATTTTTAACATGTAATGCTAGTAAACAATAATTCATTGTTTCTCGATAACTGTAAAATTCGATACATTCATTTCAAAGTACATAAAAACTTTTATTTATGACAAAAAAATAACATTTATAATTAAAAAAATTGGAAAACTTTTTTTTACAGAATCAGTAAACCCAAAAAATTGACAAAAAGAAAAACACAAAGAAAATTAAGTATAACGGTAAATTTCAATTTTACATTTTCTATTCAGTACAAATCCATCTTCAGCGAACATTTCAGCAAGCAAATAATGATGGTTTAAAATACAAGATTTTTGTACTACATCAAGATCCCCACATCTATTATAAAGTAAATACCATTCGATTCCATGTCTTTTGATCAATTTACAAGGTACAGTTGGAATTGATTGGTTTGTATACCAAAAAGTACAACAATAACTATTTTCCATCATCGGTTTATTTTTTTGAGATTCAATAACATCACAAACTTTTTCCAGTTCATAACAATCGAGAAGGCCTTTCATAATTTTTCCAGTTTCATCATAAATTCTTACTAAAAATTCTATTGTAATTCCGTTAGAAATATAAATTTTTTTAGATACCGTATACTTTGTCATGAGCAGAAAATAAAATTTCATTTAATTTTTCACCAGAGAAAAGAAAAGATGCTTTTTTGGCTAAAAAAAATACTATTTAGAAAAAAAACTGGTTGTTAAAAAAACGTACCAACAAATTTAATAAGAAATTCAATAGACATTTTATCAAATTTAAAAAATTGTAACATTTCAGCTAAATCTTCTTTGATTGTTTCTTGTACATTTAAATTTTCATCTAATTTTTGTTTCTTTAATGCTTGAATTTCAGCCCATTTAAAAACCTGTAAGAAATTTACTGCAATTAAATAACAAAACAGAAAAAAACTTACAGCTTCAAAAAATTCTTCCATTCTTACTGTATTCTGATTTGATGCAACAACATTTTTCATAACAAATTTTGGGAGACTTTGGAATGATTCAAATTTCAAAAGATTCCCAAAATTTGTTGAAATATAGTCGTTTATTGATTTTTTTGATTCTTCCAAAAAGTATTTATTAGAAAGTTCAAAGAATTCAAAAACATTTTCAGAATTGTATTCAATGTTTGATAAATATTTATCACAAGCTTTTTTAAATACTTTAACACCATAAAATTCAGCGATATCAACCATGTTAGAAATATTTTTATCATTTAATGAACATTCACCAGAATAAATAAAAGTAATAAATTCCTTAAAATTTTCATAGCTATAAGTTTCAATTTTAATTGTTTCATCTTTTGACATCCATCGATCAGAAAGCATTGATTTAAAGGTTGGAGAAATTTTTGTTAATCTTGATTTGTCCGCATATAATTTCTAAAAAAACAACTACTTTAAAATTTGAAGATTATAATAAAAGAAGCAAACCTTTCCATTAATTTCAAAAGCAACATCAAAATCATCAGGATTTTGAGCTTTGAAAATTTCAAAACATTCCATTTGAATTTCATAAAGATTTTTTTGAGCATCCATTTTGCAAAGTGAAAAAAGAGCAAGAGAGATAGAGCGGTAGCAAACAGAAATTTAAAGATGTTACTAGAAAAAGATTTGAGAATCAATTTTAAAAATTATTAATAAAATAGTGTTAAATCGTCATACATCTCGCAAGAAAATTAAATAAATCGTTAAAGCAAAATTTAAATCAGAAGAAAATAAAGCCCACCGATCGGGTCTGCAGAATGTATATAACACTGCATACTGAAAAATTTCATGGCATCATTGCTGCAAAAAGATTTATTTAACTTATCATTGTTGTAACCGTGAGTCTTTTGGGGGGCGGGGGTTCGAATCCCACTCTCGTCACCAGTTGAAGACGATTAAAAAAGTGAAAAGAGACCGTTAAAAGAAAAGTAAAACAAGAGAAAAGTTGAGCGCTGAGTATTCCTCTGCTAAAGACAGTGCTCCACAAAATTATAGGACCACCCCATATTTTGGCGATTCTAGGACTTCTGGAATAAGTCATTTATATTTTCTATTTCCGTAATATATTTAAACCAATTTAAATCAAAGTGGTTCTAAAATTTTGTGGAGCAAATTTTTTTCTTTATTCCGGAAAAAATCAAATTTTCGAGAACTTTAGTTAATTCCGCGGATATATATTATTTTATTATTTATTCTGCAAGCCCGAACACTTGCTGATTACATAAAGATAAAAGACATACAGAAAAAATAAATTAAATTAAAATAAATACAGCATTTAACAACACAAAACACAAATTAAATAAAATTAAATAACTCCTCATTCTTTTCATGTGCTCAACAATAAAAGATGAAAGAAAATCATTGATAAAGTAAAGTAAGCAAAAATAAAATGTAATTAAAAATAGAGAAGGTAGAACAGAGAAATTATGTATAACTTAAAACTTAAAAACTCATAATGCTAAGAGGTAGTTTTTAAACTCTTTATGGGAAGTATACTGAATATTCCTGGGTAATTTTATATACCTTGACGTGGCTTTAGTGGTAAAAAAATGTTTTCTGATATTATTATGTTGACTGCATTTGGGTATTGAAATTTTTTGGCTTGCTCCTCGGGTAATAGTATTTCTTTTAATAAGGTTAAGTTTGAAATTCAGACTACCGTTAAGGTAATCGTTTAGGAATGATAGGTCATATTTGTTTCTCCTAGATTCTAACGTTTCAACTTTGGCGTTAATAAGATTTCCTAATCGGATTAATTTATCCTCATAAGGTTTATTAGAAAATTCTCTTAAAACTTTACATCTTAAAAAAATATTTCTAATAGAAATTCTTTGAACGTTTTCAAGTTTATCAATGAGCTTTCTTTTTGTAGGATTAAAGACGGGTGTTGTGAATTCAACAAGGGGTCTAACATAAGTGGTGTACATGTGGTATAAAAGGTTTGCATTAGTGGATTTTAATCCCTTAAAAAGGATAAAAGAGCACGCTAAAGCGTTTTTTGAGATAGTGTTAATATGTTCATCCCAACTTAAATCTGCAGAAACAATTAAGCCTAAATCTCTAACAGATGATTGGTTGTTCGGAAGCTTGGCTCCGTTAAGTAAATAGGAGATTTTAGGGTTCTTTTTAGGTAAACAATGCAGGACATTGCACTTATTAATTGCGATCTCGAGTTCATTTTCAACAATCCATAATTAAAGTTTTTTAAGAAAGAGGTGAAGAGGAGAATTATGTTGTCGAAATTCTGAGGATAAAGCTTTAAGATCGTCAGCAAAAAGTTTTTGCAGTACACCTGGGGTCTCACAGAAAGATACAAGGTCAGCAATAAAGAATAAGAAAAATATAGGACCAAGTTTAGATCCTTGAGGTACACCCGAATTGGCATCAAAAAAGTCAGAAAGTGTTTCGCCAACTTTTACTCTAAACTTTTTATTAGATAGAAAGGCTTGAATCCAAGCAATGATAGAGTTTGGGACTTTTACTTTTTTAAGTTTACAAAAGAGGATGAAGTGTTTCATTCGGTCGAAAGCTTTTTTTATA